>VXBX01000109.1:0-21757 GCA_013400415.1 Scytalopus superciliaris | reverse complement strand
AAAAAAAAAAAAAAAATTTTCAAGAGCATGAGCCAGAGCCTGCTCCTAATGCAGTTACACCAATTTACATTGCTTTTGAGAAATCCACCTCTAAAACCATGAATTATTTATAAGTAATGGTTGCAGGGAGCTGCTCTTTAGTATATTTGAAGAATAAATTTAGGGTTATAAAGTTAAAAGGGAGAAACACAGTCACAACTGGTTCAGGGACTATTATGTTTTTGTTCTCCTTATATTTTTAAAGAAAAACAACAGCAACTCTCCAGAGGGATTTTTTACCTCTTTTCCCAAGTTACATGGCAGGAGGAGGGAATCCAATTGCCTGTTTATAAGTCCCACAGTACTGGAGTTTCTTGAAGAAAAAGAAACACTGACCCCAATAGTGTCACCACTGGGCAAGAGCCCATTTCTTCAGAAATTTAAGTGAAACTCAAAACAAAATGGGAAGATGTGGGAGAGTGTCAGCCCTGTGCACACACTGGAGTCTGCAACAGAGGAGGGATTTCATCCACAACCTCCAAGACAAGCATGGGGCTACAAGTGCCCAGGCTGAGAAGAAGGCATGGAGGATGACCAGACCCTGCCAGTGAGGGTCCATTTTCTGAGGGCACAGAACACGCCAAGCGTGGGATGACTCTGAACTGCCCATGCACAGCAAAGCAGGTGCTGAAACTGCTCCAGTGACGGTACCTGCTGGCCAGGGGAGATGCCAGGCAGAGAGCAAAGGCTGCTCTGAGCCTTGCTGAGCAGCCCCCCAGCCCAGCTGGCTGCAGAGAGAAGGGGCAGGACACCACATCTGCCTCCCCAGCTCCCTCCCACAGCCCATGTGAAACCAGAACCGTGTGGTCAGGACAGATGCTGCCTTTCCTTACCACATGCACATACAAGCAGAGCTTTAGCTCTGCTGTACTCAATTACAATGAATTATTAAACATAAATCTTTGCAACACCATGCCAAATACCACCATGTCCAGTCCATCACTGGATTTTCCTTCCAACTCCACTTGCCTTCCTCCTACAGCTAATTTTTTTAAGGGATGGGGGGGAAAATCACAGATTACTTTAATTTCCCAAAGGCAAATACTAGCATCAATGGAGGACCACTAAATTAGAGGATGGCAAATGCAGGGCTTCATTTTCAGCTGTCTGAGCACTTGATTACAGCAAATACACCCATGCTCACATTCAGTAGCTGATATCAGGCTATCAGCTTTGCATATGCAATGTATGGAAATCTGCCTGCAAACACCTATGTGTGCAACTGCAGGCAAAAAGAGGCTTAAAGTGGGACAGAGCCTCTGCTCTTGAGGGGACTTAGGAGCTCTGACCAACAAACAATAAAAGTATTCTATTTCCACATAATGAAGTAACATGTCAATAAACCTCAACTACCAGTTATTACCAACAAACTAAAAATCCCCCACAGCCATGAAGTCCTGGGACATTGTTTTAGCTATCACACTCTGGACACAGGACTTGCAAAGGGATGATGCTGACAGCTCACATTTCAGGTCTATCACTCAGTACACAACGCAGGGAATGCCCTTTTCTACCTCCAACTTCTGGAAATTATCAACAAGCCTATTTTCAGTCTTCTATACGGACTCAACACAACTTGGCAGAAAACCCAGCAAGTTGTGCCACTTCTGCTATTTACAGTAATAAAGAAATAAGTCACTGACTGGTGCCAAGTAGGCAAGTTGGTGGCACTTCCCGTTTGGAAATGCTCCAAAGGCCACAGCAATGAGATAGTGAGCAGAGCTTCCTCTGACATAGCTGAGCTTAGCACTGATGCAAGAAGGACAGAGCAGGTGAGTGTTAGCAAGGCAGTGAGCCCAGGTAGCCCACACACCAGCCAGAGCACGCCAAAGACTGATGTTTAGCCCAGAGAGGAAGAGAACAGGCACCAGGCAGAAATACAGAGAGAGAAACACAAAGACAGGGCAGAGAATCAATAATGATTCTCTCGGTCTTGAGAAGTCTTCCGTGGCACAGAAGACACCTATAGTTTTAATTAACCTTATTAACAAATCTAGGCAGACTTATGACTCATTCATGACTTTACATAAAGCAGCAAAGTCTCCACCTGGTCTGAGGTTCTGTGTCCAAGGCATTCTTGTCGGTTGCCCAAGAATCCTCACCACACAGCTACAGCAGGAGAGCAGTGTGTAACTTCAGGGAAATCCATTGGGTTGTACAGTTTCAGTCCTCAATACCCCGTTCATGGATCCAACACAAGGAATTGTGGATTCCCTAAACCAGCTGCAATGCTCTGCAGAGAACCCCTCTGCAGTTGTCTCCCCAATACTTTGCTCATTTACATACTTCTGTTGTCCTTCAGTGCTCAGTGCTGGGAAATATTTTCTTGTTATTCACAGGTTTTACTGAATAATATTGAGCTTCTGAGACATTAGTCTCATTCGAGTCTCCATTAGGTATGTCACTATTTTTAAAATATCTTCCTACTACATATAATTCATTTGGTGTACTGCTGCTTTTCCATTTTTGTCCAATAGCTCTTTCTTCTTTCTAAATCCAGGCCTGCAGCCGATGAGATCATGAACCATTAAAATCCATTAGTCCTCCAGATACAATCCATCACTTTTCTCAACACCTCAGGTAGAAAGGGGAAAGGTCACAACTTTCCACTACTCCAACCACTTCTGTCAGACACTCACTTCTGAAGAGCCAAATCCCAGCCTTTTAATAACAGCTAAAAAGTTAAGTCCTGGTGGTATAGCAAAAAGCAATCTGCTGGGAACGTTCAGTTATTTATGGTGCTTAATGACTACTAATGAGCACAGTAATACTGAAAAATAAAAAAAAAGGATTCTGGGGAGAAGATGTGATCAGCACCTCAATGTCTGCAGATTGACAGCAGGAAGATGGGGTTCCACAACACAGAGGTACAGCTGCAAAACAACAGAGGGCTTGATTTACAGGCACCTTCCTTCTTCCAGCCCACTGCACAATGCCTTGGAAAAGTGCCAAGGAAGACTCTGCAGGACCCACCAACACAACAGGTGCCTGGACTGCACAGCAGTTCTGAAGTCAAGAAGAGTCAATTGCTCCACAGCACCAGAACTCATCACTCTTGTCAGGGACTTTAAAGCCTTGCACTAAGTGCACTGGAGGGGCACACACCACCACCACTCCTCTCAGCATCACAGTGAATTAATGTCTGTGCAAAATCAAGTTATCGGTAATATTTTTGGCAAAATCTAAGATTTCAAGACGTGTCTCAGGGCCATGCCAGTTTACAGCTCCCATCATGGATATCCCCACTTAAAAGTTTTAACTGCATTACTCAGTGAGGCTACAAAAAGGAGAAATTAATTCCAGGAACTTTTGATCCTGGCATGGACCATAACACCATGGGAAAGCCCAGGCACCTATGATCTGGTAATTCTTTCCAGATCTGGAATTAATCACAATGACTTCCCTCTTCCTCCTCTCACTTCCTCACCTGGCAGTTTCTTAACACTGAAACTATTAAGGACTAACATTCATAGCCAGGCAGTATTAATCCACCACATGCCCTCTCACACTTCATGCTGCAAGGTGATCTGCCAAATAATTTGAGGCAGAACAACGAAAAGCACAATATGAGTGGCATCTCACATGAGAGAACCTGCTTGGGACACAGGGAAAGATGAAGAGAAAGGTTCAAAGCTTTTCAGCCCACATACTCCCTCTTGCATTCCCCGCCAACCACTTACGGGATTGTTCAATATCCCTGGTACACACATCCCAGAACATCATGTAAAAGCAGTAGCAGTTTCTGGCTGCATAGCCAATTAGATGTTTCCAAAGGTACAAAAGAAAAAAAAAAAAAAGAGGAGTGCCAAGGCATGCACTCCTCCAGCATTCCTGAGGGTATGAGGCTTGTTCCTGGTGTCCACATGTTACAGCTCATGACTGCTCTGATACCACGAGGTCCAGTGCTGGGAGACACAGTCAAGTCTTCATGCAGAAAAAACAATGTAGGTTGCAGCTGACAACACCCAGAAAGGAAACACCATTGCCAACATTTGCTCTGCCAAGTCAGATCATATCCTATTTCTATAGTGGTTTTTGTTTCTGGATTTGTTTTCTGTTTGGGTTTTGGGGTGTTTCTGGCAGGGGAGAGGGAAGAGTAAAGTAAAAATATTTATGTAAAACACCAGTTAGAAAAAAGGATGCATAGATGAGGTTCTTCATATAGGGAAGGTCCTGGGTCGTACATTTGCACAGAAAGGATTATGAAAATAAAGGTCCTGAAATCCTGAGGCCAAGCACTGCAATAAGAGACAGACTGTCCAAGACAAGCAATTTTTAGTCCCATCAAGTCTGTGATTACAGTTTTCCTCAGCTACCTCATGAGCAAGATGATCTCACTACCCACTTGTGACCATTAAGTCACAGCTGCGACTCCAGCAATTAGGCTGAGACAGGAAGGAGCTGCACAGGCCAGCCTTCCCCAGCCACGGGCTGGGTGACGAGGTGCCGTGTCACTGGGACATGCTGTTCAGCTGACCCAGCCTTCTGCCTCCACCTGAAGGACAGAAGGCTCTTCTGGGGTTTGTGTGCAACTACAAGCTGACAGGCAGCTTGCTGGCATCTCCCAGCAGCACGCAGTCACATATTTCCCCTTTTTAATACTTTTTCCGATTCCAAAGGGTGGTTTCAAGATGAGGAAGCATTTCTTAACCAGTGCGACCAAGATTTACCTCAGATTAAAAAACAGAGGGGGAGGACACACAGAACACATATGTAGAGGAAAAGGTCAGAGTATGGTTGGAGTGGTTTTGCTCACACGTCAGTAGAGAACATAATCTAACGCTGACCACATTTCCCACCCAAAACTCAACATCACCCACGAAGCTGCAGGTAAATGTTCTTCTCTTCAAAACAGAGCTTTTGCTGAGCATTGCCACGAGTCCCAGCACATGGCAATCGTAGGTAAGGCAAGAGGCCAGGCTCCCTTACAAAGCCATCATACTTGGGACAACTTGTTCTGTTGCCTCCTTGAAAAACGATTAGCTTCTTTGTGAATGAAGGTCTGGCATTTTATCTGTGCCACAGTGTTGTATGTGCTTTATATACAAACACACATGCTTTTAACTCCAGAATGCTACCTTAATGTGTTACAAGTATAAATTCTCTTCTGGAGAAAAGCATGTCCTTGCCTATGTGGCACTGCTAAGGTGGATCTCATGCTCCTCTTTCTGCTGACAAACAGCCCCTGCTGATGGAAGACACATTCCCTTAATTTCCAAAGCAAAATGTTATTCACTCCAGGAAAAGTCACAACAATTTTATTCTTATAACCTTAGCCAGAGAGCTTTCATCGCCTGAGGACAGAAATGCCTTGGACAGCATTTATCTTCTTTAAAAATAAATGAAATTACTTGCCTTCTTTAAGATTTACCAAGCCTTGTAACATAAAGCTGAGAAGCCAGGCAAACAATTCCTGTCTTCTGTATGAGAAGGAATCTCAGCAACCACCTTGGTGGGGGGAGTAAATGAAAGAGGTGCAGTCCCTCCAATCACTGGCACACATTCAAAGGGAATGATTACAAACATAGTCCCTTAAGAAGGATAACAAAACACCTAATGCTATTCAACTCCTAATATACATGATATTGACAGAGCCCAAGATGAGATTACAGAAGTGAAGAGTTAGATGGAATCACAGAATACATGATTTGAGTTGGAAGGGACCTTAAAGATTTCCTAGTTCCAAGCCCCCAGCCATGGGCAGGGACACCTTCCCCTGGACCAGGTTGCTCCAAACTCTGTCCAGACTGCTCTTGAAAAACTGATTCTAACTTGGAGCTGCTGACTAGATCCTTACCATGACTGCCCCATGAGTTTTTGGCTTCTTATGATTCTAAAGGATTCCTCTTGCAGCCCAGCAGCATTTGAAAAGCTCGTGGGACATTACCACACACAGTACCATGAAGCAGTGGGGTTTCAGATACTGAGATAGAAAGTCTGAACAAGTAATGACCCACTGGAAAATTCACAGCAAGAGATGGAAAGATCTGGTACTCTTCAAACACCTACATGTTCTGGCTGTGGCTTTGAAGCAAACCACAACACTGTCTATTGTAAAGAGCGCTGTTCCTGTGGAAACAGTTGCTTAATATTGTCAGAGATGGAGTAAGAATAAATGCTACAGATGTGCAGAATTTTGCAACTACCCTTTTACTGGCTAAAATACATATATATTTAAAAGAAAGAACCCATTCTCATTGTTGACAGTGAAAAACATTATCAGGAACGAATAAAGTGTATTT
The DNA here is from genome assembly GCA_013400415.1 of Scytalopus superciliaris. Taxonomy (NCBI): domain Eukaryota; kingdom Metazoa; phylum Chordata; class Aves; order Passeriformes; family Rhinocryptidae; genus Scytalopus; species Scytalopus superciliaris. Next base: position 15,476 of record VXBX01000109.1, on the reverse strand, counting down.
TTGCGCAGTTGAAGTCACTAAAATAAACCCCAACAAACCCTCATTTCACAGAATCACAGGATGGTTTGGGTTGGAAGGAACTTGAAAGATCATCTAGTTCCTCCCCCTGCCACTAGACCAGGTTGCTCCAAGCCCTATCCAACCTGGCCTTGAACACTTTCAGGGATGGGGGGGATCTGCAAATTTCTCTGCAAATAAAATTTCTAATGCCCAGGACTATTAACATAAAGAGACAGTTTAGTCAACCTAGAAATGAACCACAAGACTTATACTGAGAAAACGCTGATGAGCTTTTTTTGGTCAGGAAGATGTTTTCAGAGCAATCTTTCAGGAGCCAAGCACAGGGGCACTGAGGGCTGTTTAAAACCAGCAAGCTCAGTTACTCTTTTCTCACCTAATGCTCGTGCTCAAAACAGGAACAGGCGCTTCGAAAATGTTACTAAAATAAGAAGTGCATAGCTTCAAAACAATGAGTACTGCATATCCATTGCTGAGGCAAGTCTCTTTGCAGTAAGCTTATTTATATATAGACATAACACCAGTGACCTCGTATTAATCACAAGCACTCCCTTCCCTATGACAAAGGGAAATGGCAAACTTGCAAAGACACACCAGAAACCTTCTGAGATTGCAGCTACATGTGCCAAAACATGACAACTTGAATGGTCTTTGAAGAAATACACCTAAACCCTGCAACATTATTCTTGTCAAAATCAGAATTGTGCAATTCTAAAATGAACCAGCCGATGACTTTGGCTATAGGTTGAATTCTCCAATCTAAGTTTCTTAAATTCTGGAGCACTGAAGTTTTTAATTCTAAGAATTTTACCCGAGAAAGCAGTAACCAGTGAGAAACATAACCAGTCAAAGGGGTTTCTCCTTGCTATACACAGCGCTGGGTGAGAACCGAAATGAGTGTGTGCTGTGTTCTGTCTGTCCCACGACATGCACACGTTCACAGGCAGCTCTACACCACGAGAAACATCCTGTGCTCCTGCAGAGGTGCAGCCACAGTCAGCAACTCCTCACCCCAGACAGGCAAAAAGAGACAGCTCCCAATCCCCCTTCAGTAGAGCACAGGCAACCTCAGAGTGGGTTTTGTGCATGTCCAACATCAGCAGCTTCTGACAAGAGCACAGGGTTGCTTTAAGAAGGGAAGATTTAGATTAGATATTAAGAAGAAATTCTAATTTAGAGTGGTGAGGCCCTGGCACAGGTTTCCCAGATAAGCTGTGGATGCCCCATCCCTGGAAGTGTTCGAGGGTGGACTGGATGGGGTTTTTGACAACCTGGTCTACTGGAAGGTGTCCCTGCCTCTGGCAGGGGGGTTGGAACCAGATGAACTTGAAGGTCCCTTCCAACCCAAAACACTCCACGATTCTACGAACTGATAAATCATTAACCAAGTTATTTTCTAGATACAAAACAAAGGGAAAAGCCATCTTAGTATCTAGCCTTGAGCAAAAGCAGATTACTGGCCCCAGCCCCCCCAAAGTCCTCCCCCCCTGCTTTCTTCCGGCCACCACCACTCCTGTGCAGAGGCAGCAGAATGGACGTTTGCTTTTGCACGACTCCAAAACCACAGCAAACAGCCCACCACATTAACTCATTTGGCTGATTGGTTTTTCAGCCAGCTCGGCTGTGAAGTGGGCTAGGCGAGAAGCAGAGGCACAAGCAGGAAGCTCTCTGGCTTTCCTGCTGCACAGCAACTGCCCATGAGGCAGAGGAGGACAAAAACCTGCTGGGTGCCCTCCTGGTTCTGCCCTGTACGAAATGCCACAGCTCACAAGTCACAAGCCTGCTGACAGAGTGCTCCATGACGTTTAAACACAAAACTCATTCGTAGTCTAGATGACTTTGTAAGCATTTAACCCAAATGAAAAGGGTTTGATCCATACTAGCACATGAATGTATTTCATCTGCAAGGGGTTAAAAAACATTCTGTGAGAACGTGCAGCACAGTGTGAACTTTTCATGCTTTATTGCTGAGCCTTTCAGACACTCCAGAATCCAAGAGTTTGCTCTTCATTTCAACACTGTCACTCCAAGAGGATGACAAGCCCTGAGGATTTGGATACAGTGAGCCTCGGCCTGCAGAGACGGCATCTTAACAGTAAACATGGGGGTTCCACTGTCCTTCAGGTAGAGCCACAAATCTCAGCCTCAACCTGTAGAGACCAGAACATGACAGAGAAACCATATCTGCTTCTGTATCATTGCTGCCCTTTTTTTTTTTTGCCTCATCATATCTCTTTTGACCCTCAAAGGGAAAGAATAAACCCCATGGGTCTCACAGGCTCACTAGCACATCTCTTGAACTCACTCCTTTCCTGGACATGAGCACCATGAACTTGATGATTTTCTAGGTTCATGTTAAAAAACCATCCATCAAGATTTTACAAAGGAAAGTGAAATATGTTCCTTTGTAGAATCAGGAAAACTGGGGAAAAACACCATCTTTTTTGGTAGAAAATGTTACTGAAGCTAATTATTTGAAACTGTGGTCAAAATTAGTTACTACCGTTAAGTACTGATGGGGATATTTTATTAGGGTGTAGTTTTTGAGAGGAAGATGGCTTAATCTAGCACAGCTGGATTTCCAACCAGTTCTGCTCGATACAAAGCTGAGAACAGCTTAGCTGACTGTACAGTAGCTACTAAATGGCCACAGTTACATCCCATTATGTTAAGGAAGACTTAATTCTTTTCTTAGCATAGGTCTGTGAGATGTCACATCACGAGTCATTTGCAGAAACAAGGGACAGAAATTTCTAAGAAAGGAAACTGCAGGGTCATTTCCAACCATCTCCAGTGCACTGCCCTCCCTCACAGGCCAGTCTTGTGAGCAATTGTGGGGGAGTACCCAAAGATGAACTTTTTACTGTTACTGAGTCAACAGATAATGGAGAGGTGTGGGGCTCCAACCTGAAACCTGATTATCAACAGCAACACTCCCACCAAGCCCTATTAGGAGATGGAGGCTCACCCTACACACTCAACACTACTATAGCTTTTGTATTAGCAGTGTGTTCCAGCTGAGTAGCTTTGAGAAAAATCCTGCCATGCATTGGGACCACACAGGAACATTCTCCTCACATTCTTATATTTCCTTCCAGGCCCAGGAGCACACTGCCTTACAGAATAAATTTTCATTGAATATATTAATGTTAGCTGCCTCAGTCTGTGAATGACCTAGATAATGAACTCACTGCGTGGAAGCCAATTCCTTCCTCTTCCTCAGAGCTCCATGAGTACTCACTGTGCCCAGTAAATAATGTACAACCCAGCCATCATTACAGACTCTCGTTGCATGCAAGGAGAGAAAAAACGTGTCCAGTTCTTCTCCCAATCAGCTGGTGCAAAGCTGGCAGCAATAATTCCACTGATGCCATTGGGAATCCACTGATGTAAATCTTACAAGCAACACCAGAAGCAAGCACTAGGCTCCTGTTCTGCTGAAATCCCACAGAATCCGCATAGGCAAACCTTTTTTTTTTTTTTTACAAGAAAGGAAGAAGACAACCTGCACGCTGATGTTATTAAAAATTGATGCCAGAAAGAAGTGAGGTGTAGAAAACACCATGAATGCACCAGTTTACATGTAAGGGAAGATTTAAAGCACTTACAATTTAAAAAGAATTAAAGGGATATGAGATAGAACAAAACCTGCAGTAAATCAATCACCAAATTTTGCTCCTTAGAACTACATTTTTCCTGCACTCTTCAATTGTGGGGAAAAGGCCCACAAGCTATATGGCCTTGTTTACCAAGGAAAACTAATGCAGGACAAAGCAGGAATTCAAACAGGATAAGCTAGTCTTTCATTAGCTATTCTTGATTTAGACAACCTTCATTATTCTGAAGGAACAAAGCCCAGAACTGAATACACTTAGCAAGGGATGCGAAAACTGGCCAGCCCTAGGTGGAGAGAATCCCTCTAGGAACTAACTCACATGTCACCAATCCAGCCCCAATGCTATCAGAGACAGCACTGATTTGCAACTATTTTGTCAGATAAAAGCACTTTGGAGCACAGACATGCCATGCTGTGGGCTGATGTTTACTGTCATAGTAAAACTGTCACCCTCTTTCCTATCCCAGCCATGGAGCCAGCTCCAGCAGACTGACACAACCCTAAATGATCTTTCTGACAGTGCACGTCTCTCTCTGACTCACACCCACAGCACTCGGCATAGTTACGACTGGTCCCTGCTTGAACCTGCTACAGCATCTATAAAACTGTGAATGATGGCAAGTATTTTCTATCCTAAAACAACAGAAGGATTCCCAAGCTAAGACCCTACTGTTATCATGGGTGGTTGAAGACACTAAAGCAAGTGGAGATTTATATGAAGACTTTAATTTATAAGTGATGTTTTGCTTACATGACAGAGTAAAATTAAATTTACTCAAGAGAAAAAACACAATGGACAGTGCTATGCTAAAATGGAGACTAATGACAGAGAATTAAGAAAAAAATAAGAAACAAGCAAAGGCAAAACAGAAAGCACAGAGCAGGCCAGAGAGAGAGAGGGCTAGAAACCAGAGGTGCTGTAGGGAGGTATGAGCTGCTTTTTCAGACCAAATGAGACCAGCTGGCAAGTCACAATTCTGTCTGAGGATTGCTGGCATAGAACATATGAGGCCAAGGCAGGAAAAACACCTCAGTGCTGGAGATGGAACTGCCACCTCAAACCTGTCCTCAACCTTTAGATGCACATTGCCAGACAATCTGTCACTGTAATTCTTACTGTTAGGTGTAATGTCCTGGGACAGCATAGCCACATAGCCTGTTTCTCACATCCTGTCCCTCACTCGCCTCCATTTGAGAGATTACAGGGCTCTACTGATCTGTCAAGTGATTTCACACTGCAAATGATTTTATCATTTTTTTTAAACATACAGCAGACACGCAATAGTCATACAGTAAATCACATGTTTAGAAATGTGACTTTCATGGACTTATTTTCCTCCTCTCCTCCTGTTGACAGAAATATCTGTATTGCAATAAAAAGGGGAGGGGAAAAAAAGTAAAATAAAAAAGAAATTCCACTAAGGCCTAAACAGCATTCTCATGTTGGTTAAAATAAAAGAATTAATAATCTGTCTCCCACCTCACAAACTCAAGTCAGCTACCCAAGATGCCCAACTTGTTTTTCTTTACCAGTGCTTCATCTCCTGCCTGTTTCACAGCAAGGAGAACTCTCCTGGAAGGAGTCTGGAGAGCTGCCACTGTACCACTGAAACAAATACAATCAACTCACTCATGAAACTCAACACTCAAACTGGGCTGGTGAACACCAAGAAAAAGTCCTTATGTAATGTCATCTTCACACTCCCCTCCCTCCCTGCCAACATTGTTTTATACTGGCAGAGCTCCTGGGTAAGCACAGTCACAGCAGCTGGCTCTTCCTGCAGGGCGAGCTGTGCTGACCCAAAGGGCAGGTCCACACCAGACAATGGAGCACCGAAATTTTCATCCCGTGACATGGAGGGCCAGCAGACAAGCAAAAATCTTATCCCAGACCTGACATCCCAAACACCCTGAGGCTGTGCAACCCAGGATTGCTGACTTCCCCAGGCTGGGCTTCATTGCTTTGCAGGGTAGCACTCAGAGGAGACAACCCTGGGTGTGACATCCACCTGTCAGACAAGACATGGGCATCCCCTGTCTCTCTGCTTTTAGGACTGCATCCCTCCATCAGGACACAGGTCACCGGTGGGCTAGAGAGCACGAGGCTTTCTGGAGATTCAGTAGCCCAAAACAAGCTGGAAGTTGCCAGATCAACTCTTCTGCCTGGCCCCTGCCCCACACTGGAAGAGCCTCAGGAAAGAGGAGAGCAGGGAGCAGGGCCATCAGCCGGTCAGACTGCTCTGGCAGCTCTGTGGGATAGATCTGGCCATTGATTAGATCCCTCTGGTCTAGCAAAACAAGGACACAAGAGATTGCAAGGTCAGGGTAGTGAAAAAGCAGTTTTTTCCATCACCTTGGTCCCAGGACAGACTCTGAGTGTCTGGGGCACCAGAATTGCTGAGGAATGCTTGCTCCTGCACAGCATCGCTCTAACACAACAAAACCTGGCTTACATCTGTTCATGGTGCTGGCTTCCAAAATAAAGCAGGATGGTTTCCTCAGCAATTGACCTCCCTAAGTGATGAGAAGAACTCATGATACCAAGGCATAAAAAAATATCATTGACAGTGCAGAAATTTAAGTCATTTGTTTGGCTTAGCAATATTAACTGGACACTTCAAGATGTGCTTTGTTTTAGATATACATTAGTTATCTTTGATATAATTATTATAAAGCAAGTCTTTCCCTCACAACCAGACAGGGATCTTGCACCAGCACAAGGGAGAGGAGCAACCACCCAGTGAGCTCCACCAGGATATGGCACCAAGTTAGTTATCCTGACTCCAGCCTGGGTCACCCCACAAATAATGCAGGGGTGGAACAAGCAATCGGAGCAAAGATTGCTCATTGTCTCGAGAGGAAATTAAGTTTGCAGCATGGTCTGAGTATATTAACTGAATGTGTAAATAGGATGAGATCTGGGAACCAAGAAGGTACGATGGCTGATCCAGAATCCTTTAGAAAAGCTGCCAGTAACTTGTTTCACATGTAACTCTTCTGTTCATCTTTTTTTTTTTTCTCTCCATGGTTACACAAAAAGTCCCTGATTTCCCAATTGTATTAGCAAAGCACAATAGCTACAATCCAGCCTAAAACATCAAAGGAGCTTTGATAGTTTGTGAAGAAAGGGTAGGAGTCTTATTCACTTCAGTAAGGGATATGTTTTTCATATTGAATTACCCTGTAAATCAGTAGACTTTCTAATGGCATTTCAATAGCTTAAATGGCCCCCTTGACAATCCATTCTGCAGGGTTTATTGCCTATAAGCTCAAAATGGCCAGAAACCAAATCATTACTCAGAAAATACTCCAAACAGAAAGCCTCTGACAGCCTGGGTGAAACGTGCTTTACTGAAAGACCTGTGGAAAAAGCCAAATATAAACCATGAACTGAGTGAGGTGAGGCCTATGGGGCACAGGGCTGGGGACAGAACTTCCTGGGGTGCTGGGCTCGCTTGTGCTGCAGTCACCCCATTCCCCCTTCTCAGCCTCCTCCACACACAACTCCAGGGCTGGGGGTGCAGGTCTGCAAACTCCCTCTCATGAGCTTCTACCATGACCAATGCTGCTGAAGGCAGTGTGGGCATCAGACCTCGGCTGCCTCTTCTCCCTCTAACCGGGGCTTGCAGGTAATTCAGCAGCAACACCAGCAGCACAAATACAAAGGTATCCCTGGCATCAAAGTCAATCTCCCCAAACCACATCAACAAGGGCTTCTTAGAATCACAGAATGGTTTGGGTTGAAATGGACCTTAAAGAACACCTCATTCCACCCCCCAGCACCATGGGCAGGGAGACCTTCCACTATCCCAGGTTGCTCCAAACCCCACCCAACATGGCCTTGAACACTTCAGGGATGGGGCAGCCACAGCTCCTCTGGACAACATATGCCAGTGTTCTACTACCCTTGTTGTAAAAGACTTCATCCTTGTATTGAATCTGAACCTCTCTCACTTTAAAGCCATTACCATCTGTCCTGTGACTCCATGTCCTTGTCCAAAGTCCCTCTCCAGGTCTGTTGCAGCCCCTCTAGGTACTTAAAGGTGCTATCTTCCCCTGCAGCCTTCTCTTCTTCAAGCTGAAAAACCCCAACCCTCTCAGCCTGCCCTCACAGGAGGTGCTCCAGCCCTTTGAGCATCTTTGTGGCCTCCTCTGGACTTGATCCAACAGGCCAGTGTCTTTCTTTTATTGGGGGCCCCACACGGATGCAGTACTTGTGTACATCATGCCTCATGTGCCAGATTCACCTTGAGGGGACTGTCACTGCTGTGGGTGGGAAGAGCACTCAAAGGGTGCCCATCCCCATAAGACCATTCCCTCCAGGTCACTGCAGCATCTGATTGCCTGGACTCTGTCCCATCCTATCCTGCAGTCCCAAGACCCTGGCTCTGCCCCAGGAACAGAATTCCCTCCCTCAGCCACAGTCCCAGATGAATGCAGTGATTGCCAACGTCTTTGAAGGGGACAGAAACACTGTCAGTTCACTGCACATATGGCTGCCCCAAACCTATGTGCCCACCAAGTGCAAAGCCAGAGGCCCTGAGTACCTGGCAGAGGAGTTCTGTTGAGCTTTTGGCTCAGTGAATGCTCACAGCAGGGAAAAGTGATGTGGGGATCCTTGCAGAGTCTATCCCACCCAAACTGCACTGAGTGAAGCATGCTCCTTTCACACACACACCTCTCCAGCATTCCCACAGTCCTTCTCAACTCCAAGAGCATGAAAGCAACAGCTCTCAAGACACAGTTGTGGAAAAACAGACTAAGGAACTCTCTAGAGAGCCATTACCTCAGTGGGACCAGGCACCCAGGTACATGAAGGACAGACAAACCCACATCTTGCTGTATCCCCTTCAAAGCCAGGACATGGACTCCAGTCCCATGGACCCCTACTGGCTCCAATCACTGGAAACTTGTTTTTCTCATGCTTTGACCAAGTCTTTCCAGCCAAACACACTCTCAAACAAAATGTCTATGTTCTCCAAGGATGCTCACAGTTGCCAGACAGGCCATTTATTGGGGAGGAGCAGGAAACAGGAATCCAAGTAGCTCAACTTCTGGTGCTGAAACAGGGCAGTAAGTGTGCAGCCCTTCACCACAGTCAGCAATAGATACTCTCATCTGCCCAGATCAGTACAACTGTTATTAGCATCACATCCCCACAGATTATTTAATACCCGACAAATAGAAACAATTTTTCTTTTAGTTACTACAGCCTTTCTTTTAGGCTGCAGGGAACTCTCCAGTAGCCACAGTACAGGGAACTCTGTTGGCATTTTGAAGGGTCTCTTCGTAGGGTCAAAGGACAAGTGTATGCTAAAGGAAAGAAAGAAAAGCTGAAATTCCAGTAGCTTTCAAACCCATTCTGTGGTGGCTGTTTCCCTCCACTGGTCCTATTAAACGTAGTAACAGCATTTCAGCAGTAATAATTACAGAAACAACATAAAACTTACCAAGAAATAGGGAAGGATCTTATTCTACTAAAGCCTAGTTTGCAGTTATGTACAGTGTGACCTTCGCACAAATCAGAGACCTGCCCTACATACATGGGGGTTGTGTGAATGGAAATAGAAATCATATGGACACATTAGCGCTGCTCTTTATCTCAGCCTGCTCCTGCCCTGTGGAAGGAGACACCATTTATTCTCAGCTCTACAAGCTGTGGTCCATCTCTACAGGTGGGCATGGGCTGATGCAGACACAAAATACTGCACCACAAAATCCTCTGTCAAGAGCTATAAAGCGTTTTGGCTTCCTGAAGCAAGTTTTGCTCACCTGGAGAACACTCTGCAGCCAAGCAAGAGTCAAAACAAGCAGCAACTATATTGTATTTGACCTGCAGCACCCTGGCTGACTGCCACGGTCATAATGCTCTGGAAAATAAGTTGCCTTGTCCTTTAACTCCTCAACTCAATGTTCAGCAAATACAATTGTATATAAACATGGGTAAAATACAATTCTTTCTGCCTTCAGCAAGAAAAAAATCATAGGGAAGGGTACAGGCAAAAGATTTCAAGTGATGGAATGCATGAGAATTATTTGTCTTAATCTCTTCCTGCACACATGTGCAAATCATAACAAACTCATCAGGAAGTTGCGATGGGCTCATTAATCTTATAGCCCATCTGTTATGTGATTTCCTTTGGTGTACTCTGATGATGTGCTACTTCAAGACCAGGGTTTAATTCAAACTCCTTGTTAAAGTGCTGGAAATTATGACATTTCTGCCCAGGGACTAACAACTTTTACAATCCTGATTAAACACTTCCCTAGTAACAATGCCATTCAATACCTGCAAACAGTGATTCCCCAAGGTTAAAAACTACTTTAGCTACTACATGAAACTCTTAGGAATAATCCTATTGATTGTTAGCATTCCCCCTTTCAGCTACACTCAGTATTCCAACTTATTAATGTTGTTTCACTGACGTAGTACTGCTTCCTATACAGCACTTAGAGATAAAGAGGAGGTAATACCTTTTAAAGATGCATTTACGTGCCGAGTAAAAAGATCTTAGCACATGCTAGTGCAAAACTAAACGCTTCAAAAGGCAAGTTTCAACCCCGATGTAAATCGTAGCATTAGAGCCTTCGGAGAGGAGCCAGCTGAGTTCTCTCCCTCCCTGCACCTGGTCATGCGCACCTGTGTGAAATGCTACCATTCAGGTTTGCACAATTTCACACCCACACAGGCAAATGCCTACCAGGGAGAACACGGCACGGCAGAGATCGCCCTCGGTTTGGACTACATTAAAGCACGCTGAAGGCTAGATGGCATTTATTAGGCAATATTAATAAAAACTACAGTGCTGCAACTTGACAAGTAAATATAAGAAATGGGGAATGGAGAAGGACCTTGAAGTTAATAAGCTCTTAGAGATTTGATCTGTGGAAAACTAGTCGAATGTGTTTAACAACTGACAGGCAAATTAGAAAATATCCAGACCATGGGAAGGTGTTTATTAGAAAGATTTCAGAAAATAACTAAAATGGTTGGAAGAAAAAGGGTGACTTTTGAAGGGTTTTAATTGCAAACCATGAACAGAGAACTCCGTCCCAGACCCAGTGGTATGACTCAGGTGTATAAGCATTACTGATGAGACAGCTCATGTCCATACGCTTACTCATCTGCATAAGTGTTCAGGGTCATAATTGCAGTGATGTACCTGCAAGTCATCTGGGAAGCACCACTGCTTACACATCAACTGCTCCTCCTTCCCTATCGCTGATACTTCCTAGAATTCTCACAGGAGGTGGTGAACAAGTTACAACTAATCATTCCTTTTTTTTTTTTTCCAGCTGGAGAAAATCCATGTTTGTAAACAGTCATGAGCTCAAGAACTGACACCAAAACTTTCAGGCCAGAAGGTGAGCTGAGGGACTGCACAGGTAATCCTCCACAGCTCTGCTCTCCAAAGGAGAGCTCAGGGTACAAGGGCACCAAACTGCACTGTCCTGTTTGGCTGTTAGCAATCATTTGGAGTTTACCAATACACTGTTATCCTTGTCCTCTGAAAAAGTAAACATAAAAGTTCTATTTCAAATCAAAATTTAAAACTGTGCACAGCCAAGGAAGTATAAACCACGTTAAAGTTTGGGGATTCACCAATTTTCCTCTCACTGTTCACTCCTTCCTTGTGTTTTTGTTTTTGGTATGGAAAAAGGGCAGAAATGCAGGACTTCAGAGTGCAGGTGATGCAAATCACCTACATTTCCTTCTGGTGTTTTGCATTACGCCAGCAGTTCATGGACCTTGGGTTAGTACAAACCAGCATTTCCTATCCTTTTGATTACACAAACCCCCGTGACAGCCTTGCTGCGTTTATCAAGACATATTCAATTATCAGGGCAAGATGCTGTTCCCTGTCATCACGTGATCCTGGCTGCACTCTATAAAAGATGCTAATGAAGCAAACCAGAAGGGAGGGGAAAGGAAAAAGGGAAGAGAAGACAACACTTGCTCACTCCCCACTAAATCCACACCAGTTGTAATTTAAAAACATTAACTAGAAAGCAGAGCAGCTCTTAACCTCTGTCTACATGCCCAGATACAACATCATTTTCAATCAGTCTTATTAAAAAAAAATCGCTGATTTCCAACTCCATTACACCCTTCACCTCACAATGTACGGGTCTTCATATAACACAGGTCTATCCTGCAAGGATTAGAATCAAATCAGCCAAGACTGGATGACTCTTGCAGACCACACACTGCATCAGTCCTAAACATCAGCACTGCACGATGGATGAAATGACAGAAACCCCACACACAATGAAAGAAACCTGCATGCATGCACACTGGACCACTATTGTGACACATAGTTGAGGAATGTCAATAAGGCCACCACCTCTGCAGCAGAGCAGTCCAACCCCACGTGCAGCCAGCCCCAGCACAAACACAACTCCAGGCTCCAAGAGGACACGGCCTCCCTCAACAGCAAAGAGGAAACACCCCCAGCAAAGCAAACCTGAAGAAAACCCTCAAAACCACAGCTCCCTCTCCCCAGCTCTCTCCTTGCCTTGTCCATAGGGGTCTGTGCCATGTTTCACACTGGTTTAGCACAGGTGCCAGGAGCACTTTCTCTCCCCTGGCACAGGGAGCCTGGGAAGCCGGGCACGCACCCCCTGAGCAAACCCCCAGCAACTCTGCTCTGGCTGAGGCTGTTGGGAGCGATACCTCAGCTGAGCCAGTGCAGCTTGGCTGGGCCCTTCTGTCCCACACTAAAGCGCATCCCTGCCTGTCTGGGAAAGAGAAAACATCCAGGGCACGAACCTCAGCCCTATCCATGGGGTAACTGATTACTCCCTAACAAAACAAACAAAACAAAACAAAAAAAACCCCAAAACACCAATCTACACCTATTAATCAATCACTCTAATCACCCCAAACGTGAAGGATCACACCTCAGCCACAGACCTGGCTGAGAGCAGAAAGCACCAGCCCATCTCCCTGACATGGGATCAAGATGTCTATCTGCTCTCTAAACTGTCAGCTCTCCTTCCTCCACGTCTGATTTCATTGTGCTGCTCACCTGATCGCACACGCTCAACTTCTTGGCCTCAAAATGTTTATATCTATCTTAGCCTCAAAAATTCTCATCTCTTTTGCACCTTCTCTACTCAGAATAAATGCCCTTTTTTTTTTTTTTCTTTGACTCTTAACTCTTACAAGCAAACTACTGCGTGGATCAACGCAAACACCTGCTCCTCCTTTACAGTCCTGGAAGCAAAGGTGCAACTTCAGAGCCTGTACTCTCACTCACCATCAGCACTAAGGCATAAATGAAGTTTTCCGGGCTGGATGCAAGCGACATTTACCTGGAAATCACCTTGGATCAGTTCTAAGTGAATCTGTATTCACCCAGCACAACAGAAGGTGTACAGAACAGACACAAGACTAGTCCTGCCATTCTGTTTAAGCAAAGTAATTTGCATGCACACACTATTGTGCAAGCATGTGTAGAGCTGAGCAGAAACACGACCCCACGTATTCAAGTCTCCCAGAACGTCTCTGTGTGCTAAGCAAGAGGGGGACTGTGCACCTTCGTGTGAGTTTGGAGGTGTACTTGAAAAGCTACCTATTACAAGCCTTCTGTTAGTCTACAAAGAGGAGAGTTCTCAGCCCTCTGCTCCAGCGTCTGGACCCTCCAGCCACGCCAGCTGAGCCTGTTTTGTTCTCAGGGTCCCGAAAGGCATCAGCTGGAACAGCAGCCTAAGCAAACCTAAAGAAGGGGGGCACAAAGCGATGCGCGGTAGAACAGCCCTGAGCACACACACAGACACACACAGGGAGCACAGGCATGCAAGGGCAAGCCCCGGCTGTGCGAGTCCCCTTCGAGCGCCTTCATTCATTCGGGGACGAGCCCGGCTCGGCTCCTGCTCCACATCCAGCGGATACTCACCCAGCCTTCGAAGCTGTCGCTGGGGCCGGCGGAGCGCAGCAGGTCCTGGAAGTGCAAGGTGCAGTTGGCCACGAAGTCATCGTAGCCGATGGGGGTGTCGTGGAAGACGGAGAGCTCGATCTGATGGCCGTCCGTGACGGTGGCCGAGAACTCCTCGTTGTAGGTGGGCTTGTTGGTCTTCTGCTTGGTGCTGGTCTGCCCCACGCGCACCTGGTCCACGCTGACGGTGACATAGGGGTCCAGGAGCTGGTAGCCCTTGCGGAACAGCGAGTGCCGGAGGGACCAGCGGGTGGGCTGCAGCCCCACCGCCTCGCCGATGCGCACCTTCAGGTCCCCGTTGAACTTCATGGCCGCGGACATGCCCGGCCCTGCGGGAGCCCGCAGCACCGCCNATTTCACATTGGTTTTTTAATTACTCCGTGGCCAAGATGTGGGATTGGGAAAGAAATCCAGACCAAATCCAGGCTGAAGTGCTGCCCATCTCCTCTGAGCATCCCATTCCCCTCTCATCCCCATCCCCATCCCATCCCATCCCCATCCCGTCCCGGTTGGCAGGAGCCGGAAGCTGCCGCCGGGAGAACGTGCAAGGAGCACAATAGGGAGGTGTCGTGTTTGCCTTTGGAAACTGAATTGCTTCATTAATTGCAGCGTGTTAACCTTTTCGGGCATGGGGCTTTGTTTTGGGGACCGTTGCCTCGGGTCTTTGATCGCCCTTCAATAAATTCGGAGTTGAAACAGTTTGAATTGCTTTCCGAAGCTCCCAGCAAAATGGGGGGAACTGCATAGAGAACAATGAAAAGCTGCTTTCCCTGTGGCACTGGTTGGATGACATCGTCCGATTTAGGTTGCAACCCCTAACATATGATCCTTTGAATGACCCCACCGCAGCTGGATGATGTCAAGGCTGGCTGAGAGCTTGCAGCCTGTTTTTGGTGTGTGTTTCTTTCTTTTCTTCTTTTCTTTTACTTTTCCAGACCACTCTTCTTACCTCAACCCCTCACCTTTCCCATTCTACCCATTCCAGAGCAGACTGCCCCTGGTTTCCCACCCCCTTTTCTCCTTGCCCCCTTGCCCATCCTCTTTTCTTCTTCTAGAGCTCCAAGTTTTGCAGGAGCACAAAGCCAAGGCTCCTTCCAGCCTCAGACAGAGCATGTTGCTTCCCATTGACTCCTATGGAGAGAGCAGGTGGAATACTGCAGTAAGGTGATCATTCCTCACAGGGAAGCAACCCTTCTGCCAGAAAAAGTTGGAGAATCTTAAATCAGACTTCTGACAAGTCTCCTTCCATGGCTTTGAAGTTCCTTGATCTGTTACTGTTAGCTGGAAAAAAAGATGTGTTGAAGATTTTTTTGAGCTTGGTTAGGACAGCTCATCCTGAGAAGGAACACCGGTACAATCTTAGAAATTGCCAAACTGTCCAAGATCCAGCCACCACACACTCAGGGATCTTATCTCCAGCACTGACGACTTCCAGAGCTTTTAACAGCAGGTACGGCCAAGTAAACACAGACTACTCTGTTCTCATAAAAGACTTGAAGATTTAGTTCTTTGGGTGAGGAAGGAGCGGGGGGCTGGGGTGTTGATGTTCCTTCTGAAATGCACTTTAGCAACAACTGTGATCATTCTGGGTTTTTTATTTCAGGTGCTTTTAATATTCATACCTTCTTGGTTTCATACATCCCACAGGAGGGGGCTAGTCAGAAATAAGCATTTAACAGTATTATCCATTACCAGAAACATTGTTATCAGGCCTTGAGAGAAAACTCCTTGTAAATCAAGCAATGATGTTTTTTAGCCTCAATTTCATGTTTGAACTTGACTCTCAATGGACCATGTGAAGGCAAATGAGTTGTAGGTTTCAGATGGGAAAACAACTTACAAATCCTTGATATTCTCAAATATTACTAACTAAGTTAAATTGGGGTCAGAGCATCATTCGTGCC
>VXBX01000108.1:40026-58403 GCA_013400415.1 Scytalopus superciliaris | reverse complement strand
TCCTTCCTTCCGTTTTTTTAACTCTTATCGCTCGGGATACCGGAGGGACGGGGCACCGCGTGACCCCACAGACATCCCTCGCTGCCCCAAATCTGGGGGGGAAAGAGGCTTTTTGGGGGGTAAAACAAAATGTGTGTGTGGCGGGGGGGGCTTTTCCAACAGCACCTCCCGAGCTGGATCTGCAGGTAACAGGAGATTCCGGTTGGGATGAGGGAAAAGAAAGGAAACCAGCTGCTTTTTCCCCACCCCTGCCCGTCCCCGCTCCATCCTTCCCTCCCTCCTCGTTCCCCCCCCGGGTACCAGTCTCAGGGAAGGGGGGGAAATTATATAAAAAACACCCCAAACCTCCCCAAAATCCCACCTCTGTTGTCCTTCCCCCTCGGTGGGTTCCCTTGGGATGGGGCCGGAGAGGAGGCGACCCCTTAATTGTGGTTTATTTCAGGAGGATGGCAGAATCCCAAGGAAGAAACGAAGCGAGATGAGACGCTGGAGGGGAATTCAAAATAATGAAAAATAATGGGAAAATAGAGCAGGAGGGATCCGTGCTGGAAATCACCCGTTCGTTCACAGCATCAGTGAGTCAGTGACAACCTGCAAACCCACCTTTTCCCAGCCCCCAGGAAAATTATTAAATGAGTAAGAATTAAATGAAGAATTGGGATCCTCACACACCCGAGGAGGATGAGGCAGGGTGGGGGGTAGTTGGCAGTGGTAATTGGCTTTTCCATGATTTTTGTCAAGGAAAATTCCGAACTCTCATCCTACAGACAGGAAAACTCTGGTGTTCTCCCCAGACTTGGGCTCTAGGAATAACAGGGTGATTTATCCTCTTTGGGCAGGAGGAGCAATTGCTGTGGGGGGTTTTGTGTGGGGAGACTGGGAAATTTGGGATAGGATTTTGGAAAGTGAAGGATCACGGGCACCCAGGGTTTGGTGGATTAAGAATTAGCTGTGGGAGTAAAATTTGGGTGAAAATGAATTCTAGGATCCAGATCTCTCAGCAGAGCCTTCTCTGCAGGTGACAGAAAATTGTTTTTCCTGGTGGTGGTTTTGTCCCTCTTTTCGTTATTTTTTATGGAAACTTTGCAGTTCTGTTTTCCCTCCCTCCTTGCTCCTGCTCATTAATTTTTGGGAGAAAGGAGACTTGTTCAGGTTCATGTGAGAAGGGCAGAGGGTTGGGAAGTTCCTGCAGGATTTGGGAAGGTGTTTTAGGGTGAAGATGGAGCGTTTTGTTAACCGCCAATTGTGTCCCAAATTTGTGATCCATCTTGGCCTTATTAGGGAAAAATTATCTATTAAATTATCAGAGATCAGTAATATATTATATCATGGATTCTCAGCCCCAGCCATGGAGCCCTACGTGGTGCTGGACCCACGACAGAGAGCTCTGTATTGTGACATGATGCAGGAGAGCTACGAGACCCTGATGGCTCTGGGTGAGGATCCCACCCTTCCCAAGTGGAGAATTTGAGGGGGGGTGGAGGATCTGGCTTGTTTGGGTACAAGGGGTGCTGGGCAGGGCATCCTCCCAACCTGCAAATCCACCTTTTCCCAACCTGCCTCCTCCAGGAATGATAATAAATGAATAAAAATGGTTGGGATCCTCACACACCCCAAAGATGAGGAATGGTGGGGCGAGCAGTGAGAATTTGCTTTTCCATGATGTTTTAGAGGAGGGCACCAAACCCTCTTCCTACAGCTGGGAGAACTTCTGTTTCCCCCCCCCCAAACACAAACTCTGGGGATAACAGGGAGTTTGTTTTCCAGAATTCCCTGTTTCCAAGCCCGACCTGTCCCGCCTGGACCACGGGGAGGCAGCAACAGCCCTGGATCTCCACGTGCCCCGGGACACCCCAAGTACAGGTGAGGATCCAGTTGTGCTCCTGGAGGGGCTTCCCTGCAGCAGATCTCCCCCCAAAATAGTTGGAATAAAAAGGAGTAGGAATCTACCCACTCCCTCCTTTTCCCACTACCTTTCCACATTCCCAGCCCCTGTGTTATCAAACAGGTTATATTTCTTTAAAAAGGAGCCTTTGCAGCAGAGAACCCGTGAAATAGACATGGGAAAGCTCTGGGTGATATCCTTGTGTTAGAAAAACACATTAAAAGTTTAGGCCTTGTCTCTCAGGCCTGGGGGAGGGAGTTAACAAAGCCTGGGAGAGAAATTTGTTGTTGAGAACTGAACACCAGGAATGCAGAATTTATACACCACAAAGACACTTTACGTAAAGCACAGATGCTCTGTCTGAGGAAAACAGACAATAAAAAGACTGAAAATGTGGAGTAATTAGCACAGGGAAAGAGAAATCAATAGCCAATAAAAGATAGAATAGTAATTGATTAACTCTGTAACTTGGACCAATAAACACTAATTCCTTTGCTTGCTCAAATATATAAATAGCTAAAAGTTTTGAGAACTGAGGGACATGTTTGGTGGAGTAACCCCCGTGGACCTCATTGCTGAATAAAGTGAAGTCAACTTTCTAACCCAACAAACCACTCAGGGAGTTTATTTCCCAGCTTTTGGTGGCACCAGCAGGGACAATGTCCCTGCCTGGGTTGTGTCCAGCTGTCTCTGCCCACAGAGGATGGAGCTGGAGCAGGGCAGGAACCCTCCGGAGAAGAACTCGCTGAGAACGACCCCGGCACGGCGGTGAACCCCACAGGCGAGGAGCGTCCCCGAGCAGAGCCCCAGCCCGGCACCACCTGCGGCGAGTGCGGCAAGAGCTTCAGCCACAAGTCGGCCCTGGTAAAGCACCGCAAGATCCACAGCGGCGACCGCCCGCACGCGTGTCCCGACTGCGGGAAGGGCTTCATCCAGCGCTCCGACCTCACCATCCACCGGCGCGTCCACACTGGGGAGAGGCCCTACACCTGTGGGGAGTGCGGGAAGAGCTTCAGCGTCAGCTCCTCGCTGCTCACCCACCAGCGCACGCACGGCCCTGGCGCCCAGAAACCCAACCGGTGCCCCCAGTGCGGCCGCGGCTTTGCCGACGCCGCGGCGCTCGCACAGCACCAGAAGAGCCACCTGGGGGGGAAGCCCTTCGAGTGCGGGGTGTGCCGGAAGGCCTTCGCCTGGAGCTCCCACCTGGAGCGGCACCGCCGCATCCACACCGGGGAGAAGCCCTTCCAGTGCACCGAATGCAGCAGGGCCTTTGCCTGGAGCTCCCACCTCGACCGCCACATGCGCACCCCCGTGGCTGCTGCTGCCTTGAAGGAGGAGGAGGAAGAGGAGGAGGGGGAGGAGAAGCCGCCACTGCCCCCCCAGAAATGTGCTGACTGTGGGAAACGCCTCAACCACCAGACAGACCCGCAGCGCTTCAAGCACAAGGGCACTCAGACCCCCCTGGATGGTGCTGGTGCTGACCCCACTGGGCAGCCCCACCAGTGTGAGCACTGCGGGCAGTGCTTCAGCCACAGCTCCGGCCTCCTCAAGCCCCAGCGGCCCTTCCCCTGCCCACACTGCCCACGGCGCTTCCGCTGTGCTGCCGCCCTGGCCAAGCACCAGTGCAGCCACTCATGCCCCACTGGCGACACCACCACACCCACCCAGGGACCCGACAAACCCTTCCCGTGCTCGGCCTGTGGGAAGAGCTTTGGGTGGGTGTCACACCTGGAGCGGCACCGGCGCGTGCACACCGGGGAGAAGCCGTTTCAGTGCGGGGAGTGCGGGAGGGCCTTCGCCATGAGCTCCCATCTGGAGCGGCACCGGCGGGTGCACACGGGCGAGCGGCCCTTCCACTGCGGCGACTGCGACAAGAGCTTTGCCGTGAGCTCCACGCTGCTGGCACATCGCCGCACCCACGCAGGGCAGCCTGGCCGGCCCCACACCTGCCCTGAGTGCAGCAAAGGCTTCGGCTCCCCAGCAGGGCTGGAGCGGCACCAGCGGCTGCACCGCGGCGAGAAGCCCTACCAGTGTGGGCTGTGTGGGAAGGGCTTTGCCTGGAGCTCCCACTACGACCGGCACCGACTCACCCACACCGGGGAGAAGCCGTTCCCCTGCGCCCACTGCGGGAAGTGCTTCAGCCGCAGCTCCCACCGCAACCGGCACCAGCGCACCCACACCCAGCACAGCCCCGACAAGCACCACGTGTGCCCTGAGTGTGGCAAAGCCTTCGGCCTCGGCACGGCCCTGGCGGCTCACCGGCGCCTGCATGGCACCCCCGCTCACAGCCCCCTGTCCCTGCTGCCGCCCACGCGGTGGGAGGGTGAGGGGAGGGGGAAGAGGCCCATCCCCACCGAGCCCTGGCCCGAGGAGCCCAGCTCTGGTTTCCAGCAGCACCCAGTGCTTTCCTCCTCCTCCTCTTCGTCCTCTTCCTCCTCCAGGGCCTGGGCAGCCAAGGTTGTCCTGCCCCCTGCTGTGGTGTGGAAGCCTGGGGAGGGGGACACCCTGCAAAGTGATGCCAGTGCCCCCCCAGAACCCTGGGTGTCCCTTCCTGCCCCCAGTTCCTGAGGTGGGGTTCGGGGTTCTCAAGGCCCCCCACACCTTTGGAGACACCAGGGTGGAAGGTTGGTCTGTCCCCGCTCCCCAGCACAGAGTGGGAAAGCGCTGAGGGGGGGCAGAATATGCCAGTGTGGGGGTGAGGATGGGGAAGGGGGAAAGAAATGGTGGAGAGGGGGCATGGGGAGGGGGCACAGGGAGGGTCAGCCATGCCTGCTGAGAGGGTTTTGGGGGGAGAAAAGGAGAGGAGGGGTGGGGGAGGCTGAGGGTGCACTTGGCGAGGTCTGGGTGACCATTTAGGGTGGTGGGGAGACATTTTTCTCTATAGCCCTCCTCATCCTCTGCCCCACTGTTGGGGGGGCCACAGGGGGGCACACAACTTGAACACGTGGGAGGGGACCCATCAGTAAAACCACCCAGGAAACCCCCTTCCCCAGAAAGTTTTGGGGGCAGATGGCTCAGAAAAGAGCCCTGGGGATTCACACCCATCACCAGCACTACTGAGACCCCCCCAAAACCCTGCTGGGGGTGTTCCAAGGATGGGTTGGGATGCGTCAAGCCAGGGATGCTGGTGAAGCTGGCCTGGGTTTCCCAGGTAGCCAGTAATAAAGTAGAAGGTAGTTGAGTCAAAAAGCAAAATCTCTCCCTGTGTCTCTGCTTGGTTTTGTCTCTGGGGAGGGAAAAGGTGCTTGTGTGGTTTCCTACTTAGTGCAGGGTTGGAGCCCAAGGAGACACAGGTGTCCGTGAGGGGCAGAGCTCCTGGTTTATTCCTGCTCCCTCTGCACCCTCAGCATTCTGCCCTCTCCGTCCCCTTCTCCCACTCTCCGGCAGCAAGGAACAGGCACAGCAACACTGGATTTTGGCACCAGAACCAGCCCCAGTTCCCCCACCCCTTCCCGGTGGAGCCAAGCACCATTACCCGCAGGAAGAGGCTCCTTTTCCCCAAGTTGTCCCTTTTCTGGGATCCGGATTGCAGCATGTCCCAGTGTTCACCCATCACTGCAGGGAGACATCAGGGTGGATAAATCCCACCGGAGCACCCCCGTCCCCCACCCTGGTGCCCCCTTAATGTCACTGGGTGTCCTTGGACTTGTCCCCAAGCCGAGTTTTGCCTCGGGCACGGTGCTCCCTCCACATCCATAGCTCCAAGGGAGGTGTCTCAGTCCTTCGGGGGGGTCTCAGTCCCTCAGGGGGTCTCAGTCCTTCAGGGCTCCTCATTGCTGCGGGCTCCAGGTGACCCTGTGGTGACATGGGGCTCATCCCCCCCAAGCTGGGTGCCAGTGAGAGGCAGCGGTGGGGGCACACGGGGCCCCGCGGCCTTGGGGAGGTGGCTGCGGCGGTGCTTGGTGAGGTGGGAGCCCTGGCTGAAGGCCTCGCCGCACTCAGGGCACTCGAAGGGCCTCTCCCCGGTGTGGACACGCCGGTGCCTCTCCAGGTGTGACGCCCACGCGAAGCCCTTCCCACAGTCCCCGCAGGTGTAGCTCTTGTGGGCGGCGTGGCCGCGCTGGTGCGCCAGGAACGGGGAGGCCTCCCCGAAGCGCTTCCCGCAGTCGCTGCACTTGTAGGGCCGGTCTGGGGAGTGGGTCTTGCGGTGCTGCAGCAGGTGGGCCTTCTGGGCGAAGCGCTCGCCGCAGCTGCTGCAGGGGAAGGGCCTCTCCCCAGTGTGGACACGCCGGTGCCGCTCCAGGTGCGACGCCCACACGAAGCCCTTCCCGCAGTCGGCGCAGCGGTGGGAGCGCTCGGGTCGGTGGCATCGCTGGTGCCGCGCCAGAGCCGGCCCAGCACGGAACAGCTTCCCGCAGTCCCCGCAGCGCAGCGCCTTCCTGCCCAGGTGCGTGCGCCGGTGCCGCGCCAGGTCGGAGCTCTGGCAGAAGGTCTTCCCGCAGGCCGGGCAGCGGTGCGGCCGCTCGCCTGTGTGGCCACGGCGGTGCTTGGCCAGGTGGGATGCTTGGCTGAAGGCCTCGCCGCACTCGGGGCACTCGAAGGGCTTCTCGCCGGTGTGGACGCGCCGGTGCCGCTCCAGGTGCGATGCCCACACAAAGCCCTTCCCGCAGTCCCCGCACTTGTGGGGCCGTTTGGCGGTGTGGCCACAGCCATGGGCCACCAGCTCGGCCGCGCCAGAGAAGTGCTTGCCGCAGCGGCCACACTGGTGTGGGGGGTCCCCAGCGTGGCTGCGCCGGTGCTGCCGCAGGTGCGAGCTCTGGCTGTAGGTCTCGCCACACTCGGGGCAGCCAAAGGGCCGCTCGCCCGTGTGGACGCGCCGGTGCCGCTCCAGGTGTGATGCCCACGGGAAGCTCTTCCCGCAGTCGGCACAGCCAAAGGGCCGCTCGCGGGACGGCCCCTTGTGCAGGGGTTTGGCACAGCCCAGCCTGGGCACGGCAGCGGGTCTGGGGGCGCCAAGGGGCACAGCTTTGTCCGGGCGCTTCGCTTTGCGCCGGTGGGAGCCGAGGGGCTTGTTCTGCTCCGGGCTGTGGGATGAGCCCGCTCCGAGCCCTGCATCGGTCTCTGCTGCTCCGTCCTCCGCTGCCTTTTCACTCACCAGCCCCTGAGCTGCTGGGAGAGGGGAGAAGGAGGAAAAGGAGGAAAAAGAGGGAAAAAGGAGTAAGTGGCCCTGACTGGAGCAAGGGGTGGGACTGAAATCGATGGAGCAGCAACAGGATTCGCCTTAAAAATCTTGCTCTCCCAGAGAGAAGGAAGGGAGGTGCAGCAGGGAGCTGATCCCAGTTTGAACTGGGCATGTGAAGAGCTAATCCCATCCCACTGCCTCGATTTGCAGTTTAAATTAGGAGAGATCGATAATGTTGTCCTGAAGGAAAAGAATTAAGGAGAGGGCTGGGATTTGGGGAAATCCCCCTGGAAACCTGCCCGGATTCCCCCTCCCCTCTTCCCATCCCACTTGAGAGCCTTTTGCTTGGAGCAAGGAAAGAACGGGGGGATATACGGCAGGGAAAGAGGAATTTGGGGCGTTCCTTACCCAGAGACATGAGTGTCTCGTAGCTCTCGTGCATCACGTCCCGGTACAGAGCCTTCTGTCGCGGGTCCAGCAGCACCCAGGGCTCCATGGTGGGGGGGAAGCGCTCCCAAAAATCCCCTGCAGGCAGGAGAAATCCCTTGCAACGGAGGAATTCCCCCACAGCGCTTCATTGCCCGGGTTTTGATGCTTTCCCTGAGATCACTTTGAGAAATACCGGGCTTTTCGCAGCTTTCAGACCGTCCTTCCCTCCCTCCGGGACTAATCCTGCGCCTCCCCGGAGCTCTCTGGGAACAGGGAGGGCAGGGGGGTCCCTGCTTCCTCCCACCCCAACCTTCCGACAGACCACATCCCACAGGAATCTCTGCCTCCCAGTCCCCCCAGTTCCACCAGTCCCCATCCGACTGGGAATCAGCCCTGCCCCGGTGATGTGGCCCTGGGGGGGGCTGTGTCCCGGGAGCTGGGCTGTGGATCCCAATCCCGGGGAGCTCAGGTACCCCTCTCCATCCTGTTTATCCGTTGTCCTCTCCCAAAAGGAGCTGCTGCTCCCAGGAAGGTCCCCAAGGGCCGGATCCTGCCCGCCCAGGACCCTCCGCAGGGCAGGACACCAGGACCACATCCTTGCTCAGCGCTCCCCCTTCCTTTACCTGCTCAGGACTCAGCTGAGCCTGGAGCTGCTTCCACGGGGCTTTCCCTTGGGAGACGTGTTTTCCCTTCCCAGGCTGACGCTGCGAGGAGGGAAGGAGGGGATGTCCAGACCCCCCCGACACCCCCAGGACCACAAAGCCTCCCCCAGCAGGACACAATGGAGGCAAGGCTGGGCTTCGCTCCGGAAGCCCAAGACGGTATCCGGGAGAGAGGAGACGCCAAGAAGCAGCTCAGCTCCGCTTACCCAGAGCCCTCTAGAGGTAACCGAACCCCAGCCCCCCTGCCAAAACCTCCCGCGGGCCCCCCCAGGCACCGTGGGGGCACAGGGGACCCCGCCACGCTCCGGTCCCATCACCCACGTGGACCACCCCTCCCACTGGTACCCAGGGGGATTGGGGACCCCCGGCCGTGCTGGGGGGGTCAGGACAGCAGGAACAGGGATGTGTGGAAACATGGGAAGGGGCTCCTGGGACCCACCCCACCCCCAGCTGTGGGGGTCACTGGGACAGTAGGACCCCCCCCATGCAGATGGGGACACAGCGGGTGGTTCCCCATCACCATCGGACGGGAGCTGTGCAAGCAAAATACCCATGTTTTCCACCTGGAAAAGTGACCCTGGCGGTGCTTTCCTGTGGAAAACGTGTGGTTTCACCCCCTTCAAAGCTCCAGGGTGGGGCAGGAGGAGTCCCCAGATCTTGGGGGACCCTAAAGGGGAAGAAATTCCAGGGTCCAGAGGCCACTGGGAATGGTCTCCTCCCACCAGTCCGTAGCACTTGGGAGCAGAAAACAGCCAGAAAAATTCGATAAAGTTAGGAAGGAGGGGTTGCAAAGGAAGCAGGAAAGCCCAGGAAGGGTGAGGTGGGTCACTGAGGATGGAGGGGGGGGAGAAAGGCCCCCAGCAGTGTCAGGATGGCCGAGTGGTCTAAGGCGCCAGACTCAAGGCTCTTGTCTTCCCTGCCTGGGGAATTCTGGTCTCCGAGTGGAGGCGTGGGTTCAAATCCCACTTCTGACACACCTTTTTCCTTCTAAAACCTCATTTTTAAATCATTTTCTCTTTTTATTTTGTTTCCCAATCACTGCAGACCCAGTGAAAAATCTGTCCCCATCCTATAATCCCCCTGGAAGGCTCCAATAAGGTCACCTTCAGTTGTCCACGTGAACCCCAACTTTCTCAGCCTGGGAGCATCTCCGTGGCCTCCTCTGGACTCTCTGCAGCAGCTCCAAGTCCTTTCCATGCAGAGAGCCCCGATTTTGGACATTTTCAATGCCACATTTACCATTTCATCAAAAAAACCTGCCTTGCTGGTGTGTCTATTTCTCAAATTATCACCCCAGTCCCAAAAGTTTTGCCCTCAGAGTTGCAGAACCCACCCAAGTATGTGCAACATTCATCCAGGGAATCCTCCTGGTGATGGGAATTGATAGAAAAAATCTTTTGAAAGAGCATCTTTCCTCAACAGAACCTGCCTGCACCTCTCCAACCTGCGTCTGCCAGCCCAGAGAGTCATTAAGGTTAATTACCTCGTTAATAAATCCATCCAGGTCCACATGGGTTTTCCCCTCCACGTGTTTTACATATGCGGCTCATTTTTCATCTCCACAGGGAAACGCTCACGGTTGGACACCCCCAAATTCCAGGGGGCCTCCAACACACAGGTGATGACCCACACAACATGTGGGACCAAATCCTCCCTTTTTCCCCTCCTTCACTAAGAAAAATCAACATTAAACCCAGAAAACAAGTATTTGAAAGGAATAACCGTCCCTTCTCCCACCATCCCACGCCCTCCAATTCCATCAGGTTTCCATCACACTGTTGTCCTTCCCCAGGCGTCGTGATGCAACTCGTGTCAGGTGGAGACTCAATTTCCCAGAACCTTCAGGAGATCAACAGATGGGAGCAGGAAGATGGGAGGGACACCTTTTGCAACTGGTGGATTGTTGGTGCCCAGACAATAAACACTTGTCATTGAGTTGATCCCAAACAACCTGTTAGGACACGCATTAATCCAGGTTTTATCAGGACAATGGGAAACAGTCTGCCCTCTCTCCAAACTCTCTGCTGCTCCTGGCAACGTGTGTCCGTGCTGGTTTCATCATTTAATCCCCAAATCCCCCAGGCTTTGCTACTCCAGATGAAGAGATGTTGGGTATCGACACCCACGGGAGAACAACCAGGTCATCATAAAAATCCAGACCCAAAACAAGGGGGTTTTGCATAAAAATGATGCTTTCACCTATTCCAAGTGTGAAACCCAAATCCACCTGGTGGATTTTCCTAAGTGGGGATGTGCTCCTGGACACAAAAATCAAGAAAAACCCCAATCCTTCAGTTTTTCATGGAAGAAAAGTTTCCACCCAGG
Organism: Scytalopus superciliaris; assembly: GCA_013400415.1. Taxonomy (NCBI): domain Eukaryota; kingdom Metazoa; phylum Chordata; class Aves; order Passeriformes; family Rhinocryptidae; genus Scytalopus; species Scytalopus superciliaris. The sequence goes on along the minus strand of VXBX01000108.1, from coordinate 47,980 downwards.
TGTTTGCCACACAATTTTATCAAAGACAAAGGAGAATTTGTGGACACCACGATGCAAGTGGTGAATGGGATGCAAAGAATTAATTCCTGATTTTGCCTTGATGGGGGAAAACATCCTGGAATTAAACCATCACCATTTTGGAAGAGACCAACCCTACCAACAGCACAGTTTCACCTAAACCAAGAGACCCCATAAGTGCAACCCACAAAGGCCCTTGAGATGAGTCTCCAAAGCTCTACTTAAAGTGTTGACTCAAGGATCCTCTGGTTTCCCTTGAATCTCGGGATCCTTTATGATTAAATGTTGTGAGACCCTCCAGTTTTGTTGAGATTGAACAGGATAAAGCCCTGTGAGGGGCTTATCTCCTCTGAGCAGGAGACTTGAACTGACCATCCAAGAACCACAGGATGGTTCCTCAGATGGGTTTCTGGTGCTTTGACAGGTCCAGGTGCCCCATTCTGGGTAAATGCTGGTACCACACACCCAGTTTTTGCCATTTCAGTGAAGTTCTGGATGTTCTTTAATGTCCCTTCCCACCCACACCGTTCTCCATCCTCTCTATTCTAATGGAGGAGGGATCAAGCCAAATTCTGGCAACACTCAAGATGAACTTTCCCTGGAAATGCCCCTCTTTTTCCTCAGAAAAGGCTGTTTCGGATGTGGCTCAAGGTCTCTTTGAGTTCAGAACAAATCCTATGATGTTTAGTCAGATTTCAGTGCTTTGTGCAATACAAGGAAAAACCCAAATCTGAGAGTATCCTGCCGGGAAGTCTCTGCCCTGGGTGTGGTCACCGTGTTGGGGTAATCATGGCCCATCCCAAAACATCCCATGGCTGGTGTCCAAACCAGTTGACACCAGTGAGTAAAGCGGGGAAAAAACAGACCCAGCAGAGGAACTGACTCTGCTCAATTGCTGGTTCCCCTTCTCATGAGAAATCACACTTCACCCTCTTCCGGGTCACCCTGATTGGCACAGGATTTTGGAACCAGCAAGTCCTTCTCCTAAGCCAAGGTATAAAATGAATTCCACCATCAGCAGAGGACTTGCCTTCCTCCTGGAACGATGACTGGGATCGGTGAGTGATTCCCTGCCTCGCTCCTGAGCTCTCCCTCTGATCTTCTTCTGGTTTTCTTTCGCCTTCAGTGCCCAGGTTTGGTGGGTTTGTTCCACCTGGCTCCATGTCTGTGTCACCTCCCGACAGCAGGAGCACAAACCTCCCTTTCTTCAGACTATCCCATGGTCACCCAGAGCTCCGCTTTGCAAACCATGGGCAGGGGAGACCTCCCTTCAAATTTGGGTGGGGGGGGATGATCCTGACTGTGCAGGGACAGGTGGAGCACCAGCTCAGGGACCAACCTGGAGGACACCTCTATTCTCCAGGTTGGTGGTTTCTCCATGTTTTCCCAAAAAAACCCAAGGAGTTGTGATGGGAGATGGAGATTTTGGACTTCTCCAAGAGCTGGTCCTGAGGTATTGGCTCTGATCTCCAAAAAGGATCTTCTTGGTGTCCCACATGGTCCTTTCCAGCCCAACCATGACAATTCAATGATCAAGGCAGAGGCATCAGGTCAGAAGGTTGATGGGCCCTTATCCCACCAGTAACAGGGACAATTGGAGCAGATTTTTCCTATTTTTTGCTGCCATGGTTGGGGTCTGGATCAGTTTTATGGGCTGTGGAAGGACCTGTCTCAGGTGCTGGACTTAGCAAAGCCCTTCCAGGGTCACAGGTCCAAGGGGGATTCCCACCAGGTCCACTCTGATCCAGGTTGCTGCAAATCTGGGTCTGTCCCAGCAAAAAACCACAATTCCTGGTTTTTCCCAGGAGTGAAAATTACCCAGAGCATGGCTCCAAAAGCTTTTTGTTTATTTATCTGTTTTATTTTTCCCTGCAAGAAAATTGGCAGCACTTGGGAGAAGGAAAAGAAAATGAAAGTCTCTCTCTCTCATCACTTTTGGAGAACAGAAACCTAAAGTAGGAAAATCCCAGGGGTGACTTCAGCCCAGACTTTCCCCGTGGAAATATTACATAATGTTGTGTCTCTTCTGGTAGAAATGGTTGTTTTGGGTGAGTTTGCTGCTCCCTCTGGGTATCTCAATGATGAAATTATTTTAAAGGAGAGAATTTTAAACTGGGGAATTTTAAATTGGAGAATTTTAAAGGAGGGAATTTTAAACAGGAGGGAATTTTAAATAGGAGAATTCTAAGCAGGAACTCTTAAGCAGGAGAATTTTATGTAGAAGTGTCATTTACCTTTTCTCTCTAACTCAACCATCCTCCTGTGTAATATTATCTCCATCTCTCCTGTCTGTCTGTGTGAGGCTCCGTCTGGTCCATCTGTCTGATCCCGTCCCCTCCCTCCACATAAAAACTCCACGAATTACCCACGTGTGGAAAAGGCCACCTGGGACAGCGAGGTGTCTCAATTCCTTGCACATGAGTGACACTAATTAACATTCTTGGAGGCTTTGGAGCTTATTCAAAGCAGGTCAAAGCCATTTTTGGGACTCACCGCAGCAGAAATAAAAAAGGGCTGATTTCTCTTAAAAAATGAATCACCCTCACTGGCACCCCTTGACACCTTCCAAGAAGGACCTGCTGGTGTCAGGCATTTCACAACCACCCCAGTTCCTCTTCAGGGTTGGACACTGACCTTCCCAGAGCCAGTTTGTTCAGGAATGAACTTGCTCTCCCAGGTGCTTTCATTGTGTTATTCCCTCCCCTCCTCTCCTTCTCTCCCCAGTCCTCCTCCAAATCCTGCTGCTCGTGGGTCTCCTGAGTGCCAAGAAGTTCCTGTATTTCCCCGAGTATTGTCTCCACGACCCAGACTATGAGGAGCTGCTGGATATTGCCCACAATGGGCTGGAGCCCACGGCTCAGCCGGCACACGTGGTCATTGTTGGCGCCGGGATCAGCGGGCTGACGGCGGCCAAGCTGCTCCACGATGCTGGACACAAGGTGAGGGGCTCACGGGGGTCTTGGGTCTTGTTTTCCTACTCCAAGAAGGGCCTTCCAGCCTGGAGAGGGAGAGGGAAATGCAAAGAGTCAACCACAATGGTGGGAGGGGGAAGGGAAGGTGATTGGGCTCCACAAATTTCACCTGATTGTTCATTTATGCAAATGAGCCCTTCAAATCCTGCCTTCAGGGCAGCAGACAATCCAGGGGCTTCCAAACCATCCCAAGGTGCCCAGGAGGCTCCCAGAGGGCTTCCAAGGCATCAAGCAGCAGACCAGTGCTGTTTTCAAAGCCCTGATTGATCCTTCCTGCATGAGGAGCACCTGAACCATCACAAAAAAACCTCTCACCAGTGTTGGTGTCCAAATGTGTCACAGGAGTTGGGAACTGAGAAACTGCCTGGTAGGTGGAGGGGTCTTGTCCAACACGGAGAGGTTTGGCTCTACAGGTGCTTCATTTCCCATCTGGAGGGACCCTGTCCCACCCTCTGGGCCATAGGCAGTGCCCACCAAGGTACCTGCGACCTTGTTTTGGGGGTGTTTTGCTTAAAACAGCCATTCCCTGAACATCTGCAATCCCCACCCTCTTTTTAGGTCACTGTTCTGGAAAGGAGCAACCAGGTGGGTGGGAGGATCAGGACATACCGGCCCGAGGGACAGGACTGGTACGTGGAGCTGGGGGCGATGCGCCTGCCAGGCAAGCACAGGTGAGCTGGTGCCCGACCTCAGCCTCCTTCAGGTGAGGAACCGGCTCCTTTTGGGGGGCAAAGCTGTGTCTGAGGACCTGGGCGTGGGGTATCACCACAGGAGGATGGAGCTGGCTGTCCCACCTGCATAAAGGGGGACAGAAGGTTTTGGTGGCAGAGCTGGGGGCTGGTTGGTTGCTCTCGTCCCCCATCACTCCCGCCTTTTCCAGGCTCGTCCGTGAGTTCGTCCGACAGTTCGACCTGAAGCTGAACCCCTTCATTCAGAGTGACAACAACACCTGGTACCTGGTGAACGGCGTCCGGGTCAGGGCGTGGGAGGTGGACAGGAACCCCGACATCCTGAACTACAACGTGAAGCCCTCAGAGAGGGGCAAGAGCGCCGGGCAGCTCTACAGGGAGGCACTGGACAAGGTACCAGCCTGTGAGGGACCTGCTCGCCCAAGAGGCACAAAACCAGGTTTCCTCTGGGCTGTGGTGGAGCTGAGGGTCCAGCAATGGGCTGAGGAGGGCTCAGGGATGAGCTGAGGAAGGCTCAGGGATGAGCTGAGGGGTGGGTTGAGGAAGACTCAGGGATGAGTTGAGGAAGACTCAGCTGTGAGTCCCTTGGGAGTGAAGAGCAGACAGGCTCACTCAGAAACCAGGGCAGGTGATTGCAAAACCTGCTTTGCACACAAGAATTCCTTTGGGGTGGATCCACCAAGGCTTGGACGAGCAGATAATGTCACATCAAGCCACAACTTCCCAAAATTTGATGTCCAAGCTGCAGGATCTAGAAGCCCCAGGGGTTACCAAACCCCAAGGCTGAAACCCTGGAGGAATCCTGAAGGAATTTGGGGCAACACATTGGGAAATGGGCTTTTTGCCATGAAAATATCAATGTTTCCCCTCCAGGCTTTCAAGAAGTTCCAGACCATGGACTGCAAGGAATATCTGGCTCAACATGACTCCTTCTCCACCAAGGTAACAGGCTGGAGCTCAAGAGTAAATTTAATGCCCACCACTGATAATGAATTAAGCTCTCCCTGCTTTGGGAAAGAGTCTGTATCACTTTGGTCCCATCCTCTGTCACTTTTGGATGCTTTTTCCTTAATCAATGCTCATTTCTACTTAAAAATGCTAAGAAAGGAGCCAGCACAGAGCTGGATCAACCTCCTGGTTTGGGAATAAGTGAGAAGCAGCTGGAAATGCCTGAAAATTCCTCCAGATTGGCCACATTCCTCCATCAGAGGTTCCTTAACCAGACTTGGTGAGGCATCAAGCACAGGAGAGGATTTACAGAGACAACCACTGCAATTCCATGGGATCCAGCTCTTGGAGTGGGCCCACGAGGCCACGGATCCCTGGTCCATTCACCTCCAGAACTTCCACTGTGCTAAACCAGAGGAGACATCGCTCTCCTGTGAGAAATACATGAAAACCAGCTGCTGGTCTCTGAGCAGCTCAGGAGCAGGAATTCTGGAGTGCAAAGGGGAGACAGGCCCTGACTGAGGGAACAACCTCAGGCTGTGTCTCTTCCTGGCCCCCTCCAGGAGTACTTAATCAAGGTGGGGAATCTGAGCCGGGGAGCAGTGGACATGATTGGAGACTTGATGAACGAGGACACTGGGTTTTACCTGTCCTTCCTCGCCTCCCTGTGGGATTTTGACATCTTCTCCAACGAGAGGTGAGTGACGGCTCCTTGGCCAACCCCATTTTGGCTGGTCCACAGCAACCCTGCGAGAGGGAATTTCAAAGTGATTCCAAATGGGAATCACTCCCAGCTCAAAGGGCCTCCAGGCTGTGTTGGCATCTCCAGCAGAGCTCAGGTTTTACACCCCCTAAACCCCCAAGTCCTGCCCTCACCTCCTTCCTTCCTTCCTCCCAGATTTGATGAAATCACGGGGGGCTTTGACCAACTGCCCAAGGCCTTCCAAAAGGCGCTGCCTGATGTCATCCAGTTCAACTGCACCGTGGAGAAGATCATGAGCAAGGGGGACAAAGTCCGAGTATTCTACCGCGCCCCGGACACTCTGGCCCCGACCATTGTGACTGCAGATTATGTCCTTGTCACCTCCACCGCCAAAGCCACCCGGCACATCCAGTTCCTGCCACCCCTCTCCCCTCCCAAAGCCCACGCCCTGCGCTCCATCCACTACGCCAGCTCCTCCAAAATCATCCTGGCCTGCTCTGAGAAGTTCTGGGAGAAGGACGGGATCCAAGGAGGACAATCCATCACCGACCGCCCCTCCCGCTTCATCTACTACCCCAGCCACAACTTCTCCAGTGGGGTGGGCGTCCTCCTGGCCTCCTACACCTGGAACACAGACTCTGAGTTCTTCCTGTCCCTCACAGATGAGACGAGCCTGGACGTGGTGCTCCAGGACCTGTCCGACATCCACGGGGTGAGCAAGGAGTACCTGCAGTACACCTGCAACCAGTCCGTGGTCCAGAAGTGGCAGCTGGACAGACACTCGATGGGCGCCTTTGCCGCCTTCACCCCGTACCAGTTCGTGGACTACTCGCAGGCCCTGTTTGCCCACGAGGGGAGGGTGCACTTTGCCGGGGAACACGCGGCACAGCCGCACGCCTGGATCGACACCTCCATGAAATCGGCCATCAGGGCCGCCAGCAACATCCACCACGACAGTGCCGAGGCCCAAGCGGAGCGGTCTGGGGGCTCTGGGAAGAGGGAGGAGCTCTGAGGGGCTCCCCCAGCATGGGGTGGAGGTGTTTTTGGTGGGGTGAACCCGTGTCTTCCCAAGCAAAGTCAGCAGAAGGATGTTGAACACGAAGGCATTGGGTGCCTCGGGGCAGGACTGATCCCGCTGGTTACACGCCTTGGGGAGAGGAGGGAGCACTGAAATAGTAAAGTCAGAGTTATAAACAGTTTATGGGGGTAGGAGGGAGCACTAAAAACTCTTGGGAGGTTTCAGGTTTTACCCCTGTCCAGCCACCGCCGTAATTTCAGTTTGTTTGCGTCCAAGGCGTTTCATGGGATGACTAAGATGAAATAAAGGTGGGAATTTCTGGGTTCCTGGTGTCTGAGGTGCCTCCAGGCTCCGCAGGGGAAGCTGTCATTGCATATAAACAGCATCACCAGCCCTTGGGAAACCGGTCACCCTCAGCTGGGTCTTCCCCTCCTCCAGAATTTCAAAGATAACCCATTTTTTTCTGCTTCATCCTGTCCTTTGAGTGACCCAACACAACTAATTAATTCGTCAATCCTGGTTAATAATTAAGCATTCCCCAGGGTACCAGTCAGGATGTGACTCCAGTAGCCTCTTCTACCCAAAGCATGGCCAAGTTGTTACAGATGTATCACAGAAATCATCATGATTGTTCAAAGCAAACCCAGAAGCAACGACCTGCACACAGACCTTCAGGGCTTTTACTGGAGTTTCTCCCTCCCACCAGGAATTGCCCTAAATTCCATAGCCTTGGAAAATCCATCTGTGCTGTAGGTGGGATTTCCACAGGTCCCCCTCCAGGCATCACGGAGAGGGAGATTTGCTCCTGTTACATTGATTTAATCCAGTTGATAATTAATTAACTACATAGCCAACCACAGTAGCAGGTTGTGAGCTTGGCCAGGCTCTTTGCCATGAGCTCGAAGCACTTTGGGAGGCTCAACCACCTTCAGTGGAGTTTGAAATTCAAAACTGCACGGTTAATTGTCATCCCTCATCTCCTCCAGCTCCAGAAGGAACACCCACATGGTTGGGCTGCTCTGGAGATGTGACACAACCCCACTCACGAACCTCAAAGTCTGGGCAGGTGGAGCTTCATCACCTCAGAATGCTCATCCGAAAGGCCACGAGCACCTTATGGAGCTCAGAACGGAGCCAAACTCACCTGCTGTCTGGGGAAAATTAGAGCTCAAAGGGTGAAATGGGGTAAAAAGAGGAAACAGGAGGGTTTTACCTGCTCAGTTTATGGCAAAAAGAGAAAACTGAAGGGCTTTACCTGCTCGGTTTATCAATTCCCAGGGATTTGGAGGTTTTATCCAGCATTTCCAGCCCCTCCCGGGGTAAGGGCCGATCTCCCAGGACGGAGCTCAAATCGAACCCCCAGGCCATGGGCAGGGGAGAGGCAATTAAAGCTCATTAAGTTTCGTAAATGACAGTGGGGAGAAGAAGGAAAAAGGAGCCGCCCCGTCCCTGGGTGGGCTCGAACCACCAACCTTTCGGTTAACAGCCGAACGCGCTTACCGATTGCGCCACAGAGACCTGAAAAATGGGCTCAAAACGCGGGAAAACGGGGCAAAAGTCCAATTTCAGGAGTTTTTAGTGAAATCGGAGCAGTGGGGGGGGTGAG
>VXBX01000106.1:345292-382059 GCA_013400415.1 Scytalopus superciliaris | reverse complement strand
AGCTCGCAACCTCACAAGGGCACAGAAGCATCTCCCCCACGACAAGGGGGCGTCCGTGGAGAAGGATATAGACTAGAAATATCAGTACATAGTTTTGTAGTTTTTTGTGTAATCAAAAACCTCAAATATTAACCATAAAAGAACTAAATGATTGATTTTCTGCACACAGTGTCTTTCTCCTAAACAAAATATTTGGAGAATGGGCCAATGACATAAGCAGATTGTAAACTTCATGTGTTACTTGCCCAGTTTGGATTTAGAGAAAGTAAAGTCCTTTACATTTATGAACTGCTTGGAAAATTATGAAAGACTTTTTAACATTTTTGAGCAGACAAGCACTGATCTTTTCATCTTCTTACTGACTTTAGAGTGATGCTTTTTCCTTAAATTTCAGTCTTCCAAATGAAACGTAACTTTCTGAGTTTCTGTCCAGCTTCAAGCACAAAGCAGGCTGTCATATAGAGGAAAACGTGACATGAGTCCAGGAGGGTCAGAGGAACACAAGGAATATGCACTTAACACCGAGCAGGTGAGTCTGACAGTCAGCCTTGGAAATGTGTGGCTTGCTGTAAAACACATCTTATCAAGGAGCTTAAATACTTGCAGCAAAGGGCAACCTGATCTTTTCCACCTAGAAGGTGGACATATGGACAGGTAACACTACAAGAGTGACATGGAGCTTCTGGAGAGAGTTTAGTGAAGGACCAGTAAAATGATTCAAGGACTGGTGCATGTCTCCTGTGAAGAAGGGCTAAAAGAGCTGTGAGACCTCGTTGGGGGGATCTTGCTGATGTATGTAAATATATGAAAAGAGGGCCTAGAAGTGGCAAGGCTTTTTCCAGAAGAGTTCAGTGGTGGGACAAGAGTCAATAAACACCAACTGAAACACAGGAACCTCCATGTGAACATTAGGAATAGTAATTTGTGAGTTTTTGTTTGTTTTATGTTTTTGTTTGTTTGTTTGTTTGTGTTGTTTTGGGTTTATTATTATTATTATTATTATTATTATTTATTATTGTTGTTGTTGTTGTTGTTGTTGTTGTTGTTGTTGTTGTTGTTGTTGTTGTTGTTGTTTGGTTTTGTTTGTTTTTTTGTTTGTTTGTTATTTGGGTTTTTGTTTTTGGGGGTTTTTTTTGTTTTTTTTTATTGTGAGGCTGACTGAGCATCAGACACAATTTCTCAGGGAAGGTAGAGGAGTACTGGAAATATTCAAAATCTATTTGGACACTATCCTGGGCAAAATGCTCTAGATGAAACTTCTACAGCAAGAGGATTGGACCAGATGACCTTCAGAGTTCACTTTCAACTTCAACCAAGAAGAGCAAAAAAACCCAGTTTCTCCCTTGAGTATTATGAATTAGGCAGGATAAGACACTCATGATACCTTTCCTCACAAGACAGATAAATGGGACACTGAAGAAATTGCTCAGGTAATATATGAGTCTGCCCTCTGTGTAGATGGAGATTAACATTTGGAAGCAGATACCTGATGGCATCCTATAGACAATTCCTGGTATGGACCATTTACAATTTGCAGAGCATGGTTGTGAAATTAAAACCTACAAGCAGTAGCTAAACCTTTCCCCCTTTCTCTTTGCAAAGAATAATGAAGTTTTCAAATGTATGCAGAGAAAGATAAATAATTTAGCTCTCTGGACCCCAGAAATTAAACCATTTAAAATGACATAACTCAGTATTATATGAACACTGCTGTGCTTTCTAAACAAATATTGAGTTTTGTGTTATTCTTGATTCAGCCATGGTGGAACAACACTTCATTTGTGAATTTACCTTACTTTTTCTCATACTAAGCAAGACAAACTATTTTTTATTAATGGGTACAACACTCAGTTCTGAATTCTTGGGTTGCAAAGTTCAAGAAAACTCATTTGAGCACAGACAGACACTGGATTTGATAAAATCAAGGAGAAATTATATTAAGGGGTTTTGTGGGAACACTGTAAGATTGTATCTTAAAAATTTGAGAAAGCAACTCTTTGTCTTGCAATGTGATATCAATCCCATGAATCACAGAGATCTATTTATTTGCCAAACAGCAAATTATATGGGCTAAAACAATTTTTTTTTTTTTTTTAATTATTATTATGTCATTGAGATGTCACTCGTCTCATCCCATCTCAGGCTGAGGAAGTCTTTCCATTTTGAAGGTTCAAGTCAACTCTGGAGTGGCATGACAAACACTTCAGGAAAAGTTACATTTTGAAACTGCATGTGAGCTTAAGTCACACATTCAGATGGTATGAGCACAGATTTCTCTGGAAACTGGTACAAACATATTGTCTTTACTTATAAAATATTACTGAGAATATTCAGAATATGCATAAAAATATTTTTTTTCATGCCTAAACACCAACATTTCCTATAAAATAATGTAAAGAAACCCTGCTTTTTTATTGGAAATTTTTCCCTCTTGGTAAATAATCCTTGAGAATTCACATCAAGATCTTTTATACTATCAACTGTATTTAACTGATTTGATATTTTGGGCCACAAGTGGGCACTTAATGTTGGATTTTTACTTTTTTATAGTAATTCCTGTTCATGTCTGTATCATTCCCATGGAGAAAACAAATCAAATTGTCTGTTTTCTATTCTCCTGCCAGGAGCTAATCAAGGAATTAGAAGCCTGGATCGTGAATGTTTTCAGCCATGATCTTCATTCTCACTCTTAATTACAAAATTAATGTAGCACAAAAATCATTAGATTAAGATTTAAATTACTATAAGTAGCTAAGTTATTATAGAACTGCTTTTATTTCATTAAATGAAACAAGCAAACAAATAAAACCCAATAAAACAAAGAAACTTTGGGAACCATAGTGACAGCAAATATTTTGCAGAAAACCATACTGAGATTGAATATTGGGTATGACTTGACAGTGATAGTGCTGAACAATAATTCTTTTCATTGTTACAATGAAGTAAAGAGGTTACAATAAACAGATTTATCAGTGACTCAATGAAAGAGCTGCAGCAGAAACTGGATGTATTGAAACACTTTTATATTTATATCCTCCCCAAGTCACAATTTCCTGACTGAAGCTGAAAATACGGGCTTCAGCATGAACATTTGAATACATAAGCAAAGCTTTTGTCTTCTCTGTGTATGCGAGGTTTAACGTCATGTAAGACAGGCAGCATATCACATATAAGAAAAAGTTAGCTTTGTATTTCTCCCATCAGATTTTAATAACAGTGCAAAGTTCAACATTATTAGAGCTAAATACACACACAACTCAGTCTATGCTGAACTATCAACACATAGACTAATGATGCCTACTTTACTGAAGTTGAAACAGGCACACAAAGTTCTGCTTTTCCCCTTGCCTGTATAACTCTTGCTGTCTTCTCATCTCCACCAGAACTCAGGAAGGTTCATGCTGGTATGCATAGCTAGAAGCTTATCCCAATTTACCAAATTGATAGTGGGGATTTGACGTCCATCTTATGTAACCATAAATTGAAAGTGAATTCCAGGAATGGTACAAGAGAGCAATACACTTTGTCTGGAACAATTAATTTCAAAAGGAACAACAAAAAAACCAAAACAAAAAACCAAAACAAAAACAAAACAAAAAAAAAACAAACAAAAAAAAACCCAAAACCCAAACAACAAAAAACACCTACAAACAGTAGTTTTAACATCTGGCCAGATGACATGGGTACAGAGCATCTGCCAGGACAGAAGAGACCTGATTTCAGCTTTTAGTACACTGATGACTTAATGAAAAGAAGGAAAAACATCAGAGCAGCAGGATAAACCTTTCAGTATAGACCCTTAACTGAATGTTTCTACAGTGCATGAACAATTGCTTCTCCTACACATTTCAAACATCTCAGATTTTCATGACTATATAATGTCAAGCTCCAGCCTAAAAGTGCCTTCATGAAGAATTCTATGACAAGTCGGAATTAGTCACTGTGGAATCACTGGAAAATGTGCAGTGGAGGCAACAGCAGAATATTACTGGCCTCATAGTAAAGGACAGCAAATGATCCATATTCTCTTGGATCATTTATTTAGTAACCTTCCTATCTAACGCATTCTCTAAAATACCTTAACTTGCACCATTTTGGATTTTCACAGGCCTTCTTTGCATTCACAGAAGGATTCAAAATATTTTCAGAGACTTTTCAACTCTCTCGAGTCAACACTTACACATTGCAATGTTTATGTAAATCAGGAAGCAGGCAATCTCTTAGATAAATGACTTCACCTCTTCTATTGCTTGTGTTATCTGAAGTGTTGCAAATACATTGCATTTTTGTACATATGGGTATTTGTATAAGCTAGGCTGAATGCCTGGAAACTGCAAGGAGTAGAAATACAACCCACTTGGAAAAATGAAATCAACTACTTTACTCCTGGTGAATAAAGTTAAGCACCTTTGTGGACTGAGGCTCAATACAAAAAACATTGTTGAACTGCAAATTATGGACTTTGGTTTCATGTGAAGCAGTTTTAAAGGAAAGGTAATTTAAATTTTGTAACTCCTTAACATTTGGGAAAAAAAAATCATGTTGCATTTCTCAGCAAAGTTTGTTGTATAATTTACCAGTCAGAACAATAGGTGAGATCTGAAAGAGACAAAGGCACTCAGATTCATTATGCTATTTAATTAGAACTCACAGGACTATGTACTATAATTTGTGGGGCATAATTATTGTATAATCACAAAAGAGGAATTAACTTTATATCCTAAATTCTAGTATTCTTAGAAAGAACTTATTTTCATTATTGCTATGGGAAAACCATAACAACTCTTTCATTTTACAACATATCAAACTTAAAGAAAAGAAAACAGACAAATCAGGTAACCTCAAATTCTGGGACCGGTGCTATGAGTTGTATGTGGTCTATTGAAAAGTGGTATTAACAAAAGCACTTCGATAGAGCATTCCACTTCACTGTCCTGCTTTCAGTCTTGTGTTTATGCTCAGGTTTACACTTACTTGCCTTTCTCCTGCAATGCTCATTTGAATCAGACTCAGTCACAGTCATGTGCAATTACATTATTTCCTTCCTTGTTCCTCACCAGACTTTCACGGAATGCTGCCATGGTACAACATTGCTCCTCTCATCCTGATCTGTTGGTTATCCAGAGTTGTAACATGCCAGGGATTCTGTGTCTCTCATATTAATCACACCAGATTTTTCTATACTAAATATATGGTGAACAAGGAATGAGGAAGATAAGTTATACCTGGACATTGCTACATCTACAGAGATTATGTAACTGAGAAATACTCCTGCACACACACAAACAAGAGACACAGAGGCATATTTACATGTGTATGTGTTTAGATCGAACGGTGAGACTATCTGTGGAAGTATTTCAAGTTGAATTTATGTTCAACAATTATAGAATCATCGAATGGCCTGGGTTGGAAGGCACCTTAAAGATCATCTTGTTCCAACTCCTTGCCACGGGCCTTGAACACTTCCAGGGATGGGGCAGCCACAGCCGCTGGGTAATCCGTGCCAGTGCCTCAACACCCTCACAGTAAAGAATTTCTTCCTAATATCTAACCTAAATCTGCTCTCTTTCAGTTTGAAGGAATGTTTCAGTAACTATTTTCTTCTCCTACTTCTCTTACAGAGCTTCAGACACTTTATAAAATTCTGTTTGTTCCAAGCTATATTTGAGAGTTTATGTGTAACCTGTTTCATTCCATACAGCTGAATCTCTCTTTTCTGTATCAGATATGAAGTGGTAGCCAGATATAAATGAAATGTAAGGAGAATGATCATTTAGATTTCATGTATGAGTAACTATTTCAGTTTTTAATTCCCATTGAAGTAAAATTTATTAGAAAGGTGTGGGGAAGTATTTGTGGTGATATTTAAACTGTTTCTTTGCTACATTACAGAAGCTATACAGTATCAAGGGAATTAAAAAGAGTCAAACCCTTGAGGAAAGAAAAAAATCTGAAGCTTTCTGACTGCTTTGAAAATTAGTCTAGTTGTTCAGATTTACACCCTCTCCTCGTATCTTCTAATTTCTTTAACAATAGATTTTTAAAATTAATAGAAACAACTAAGGTCAACTGTAGATGTTTATTAACCTTAGACCATTAGATTTTCTTTTAAATGACACCATAGAATCATAGAATAATTTAGGTTGGAAAGGATCTTTAAAATGATCAAGTCCAACTATAAGCCTAACACTGCCAAGTCCAACATTAAAACACATCCATAAGTGACACATCTACATGGCTTTTAAGTGTCTCCAGGGATGGTGACTCCACCACTTCCCTGAACAGCCTGTTGCAATGTTTGACAACTACTTGGCTGAATAAATTTTTCTTTATATCCAATCTAAAACATTTCTATTTCTAAATTAATTCTGAAAACTTCAGTGACAACAATTCTAAGTGGCTAGATATCACAGCAGCTTTGCCTTCATTAATCATTATCTTCTGAGAGACTTTTAACTGTTAACCCAAATACTGCTCTGGAGATGCAGACACAAAGTTCAGTGACTTGTCCAAGGCCTATGAGTTGATAAGTCTCTCATATGAACTTCACTGTCGAATAACCTCATTTAAATTTCTTTCTAGATATTTCTTTCTAGCCCACAGTATTAGCAGATGAATTTATTTACAATAAAATGCAATTACTTGAATTACTATGTCATTCTTCATCTATTCTGCTTCACATAGCTATGAATCACAGAGATGTAGATAAACCTTATCTTCATCATTATTTTTCAAAACTCCTAATTAGTATATCCACTTGCTATTATTTCCTGCAGTGATAATGGTTTCTGAATGCAGCAGCACAGCATGAGACTCTGCAGCCGAGCAGTACAATTTAAATGTCCTGCTAGCAAGAAAACAAAGCTTGTCACCACCATAGAGATGACTTATATTTACAAGTCTTCCATTTGTGACACCTTATTTTGGAGAAAAATAGCTATTGAGAAACTCATTCATATTAAGCAGTACATTTAAAAAGCTAAACTGGCAACAATTTGGGGTATCTGACAGGAAGCTAAGCAGGCTTATGGTCAATGAGAAAAATGGATCTTAACTGGAGCCAAAGCTATAAAATTATCCAGAAGACCCATTCAGTGATCTCACCTGACATGTTACAGGAGGATCTACCCCTTCAGTGCTGACAGATCTTTCAATTTTATTGTCTGTTCCTTCATATTTTGAATCTTCTCAAACCAACTGGTATTTATGTTAATACATCAGAATCTCTATTTTCTTACCATCATTCAGCTGAATGAAAAATAGCAAGTATAAGACTTATACCAAAATACCCATAAAGACATGAAAAACAGCAGCAAAACCTCAAAGGTATAAGACTTTCTCTTAGCTTAGATACACATAATCACATTTAAATTCAGCCCTATTGATTACTGCCATGCTTGTGTTTCAACACAAGAATTCAATTTGTGAGAAGAGCTCTGGAACAGATCCTGTAATCAGAAAAGATAAATATATAGGTGAATTTATAATGAACTTGGTATTGTAAAACAGCAGTATGAGGCAAAGAGACTCTTTAACCTAGTTCATATTATATATGGATAGAATTTTTTTAGGTTTTTTTTTGGTTGGTTGGTTGGTTGGTTGATTGCTTGAATTTTTGATTTTTTTATTTTTATTTTTTTTTAGTCAATGACAAGGTTGCTGCATAAAAATAAGATTTAAATGAATAATCTGACCTTTTCCTCACTTTAATGTTGTGGCAATTGACATGACTTTTAAATTATGTTATGGAGTCAATGTTGAGTTTATACTTCAGCCTTCGTTATATATCTTCTACCTTCCTATTTTAAATTCAGTCGAATACTAAGGAATTTGGAACCCCCTTTCTCTTCCCTTGCTTTCACGGGTTTGGATCTAGGATTTTTTTGTGCAGATCTCTGTCTTTGGTAATGAGCTTTCAAATATAATAAGCCTGTGCAATTCTACTGAAGTGTTTCTTTTGGCATTTCAGTTAAACAAGTAACAACATAAACTAATATATTCCAAAAGTTTGACTGCAATGTATTTTCGTAATATTTGTTGCCCTCAAAGAAATCTCAGTCAAAACAATGTTCTGCATCGATGCATAGCTGGCAAACAGATATTATTTTCTATCTCTATTCTGATGACTCCTTTGGGCACATTTTGCTTTGTCAGTGAATGTATTCAATTCAAGGTCTTAATATTTTGTTGCTAAAAACAGAAGATGAAAAGGTACTCTAAAAAAACCCAAAGCCTCACACAGCTGCTACTACTTCATTAGAGGCTCTACATAAATCTCTTTTAGATCAAGGATCATTGACCTGATAAACTGCAATAGAGTTGATTGCACTTGCTTTCCACATCGATATCATGAAGGTGCATTAAATGCTCTAAAGCTGCTTTTCTCTGTTGAAGGGTAGATGGTTAGCATGGGCCTCACCAAATAAGAATATTCATATAATTGTTGGGATTAAAACCACCTGATTCAGGAGTTCATTACTTTGAATTACACAGCTGAAAGTGTTCTGCTCATAAGTGTACATACAAATCCTGAGACCAAGAAGGTATTCCTGCTGAACTTTGCAGAAGCCATGGAGCTGGATGTCTGCCTCTGAAAGCAGGAGAGTAACAGGCTAATGTGGAGCCACATCATGAGGGCAAATACTGTTGTGGCTGGTGCTCATATTCTTAAAATTTAATTCTGAATTCCCACATTCATGCTTTTCAGATCTGAAGGGGGAGGTGGTTATTGCTGAGGTCCCAGACTAGTGGATCTCTTTCCTGGAACCACTCACTGTAAGAATGCTCCTATTTGGAGAAATTTTCACCTCTCCAAGACTGAATTTAAAACTCAGTGTGTAACCAGTCCAGTATCTATGATTAGGCTCACTAATGAAGGAGCTTGCTGTTAGGACTGTTAAGGTGAGTTGAAGTTTGCTTTGAGTCTACCAAAGCAAATGGAGTGATTTTTTCAGGGAAACCTGAATGCTTTGACTACAGAACAGGGATTATATAAGGCTAAATACTAAACAGTAGTACTTACAGAAGATAATGAAGTTCTTTTTCCAAGATTAACTAAACCAAAACAAAATTAAAAACTAAACCTAAAATAAGAGTTTAAGTTTAAAGTTTAATTGTCCAAATATAAATAATCCTGAATTCTTCATTTCTTTTCCATTAATTTCTTGTGCAATGGTCTGTTAACAAATTAATTTTGGCATAATTTTCATGAATAATTATTTACACAGAAGTTGTTCAGGAGAGTGAAAGTTAATTTTGGTGGGAGGAACTCTTGAATTTATGTAAAAAGCAGAATAATGTGTAAGTTATAAAATATTAATTAACCTTGCATTTTCCATAGGCAGTTTGAATTGGTCTAGATGACAAAACAGGGCTGAAAGAGCAAATAGTAAATATATTGTTACTACTAAAATTAAAAGATACTGAATAAGTGCAAAACTTTATCACTACCTTCTTCAAACATCTTAGTCCTTTAAATCTGAGCAAAATTTAACTTATCTAAAAGTAACAAATTAACATCTGTTTTAAAAGGTACATTTCCGGCAAAAGCAAAGGTCATACCAAGCACATATAGAAGTTGTAGCTGGGAGTCTGGGCTGAAAATACTACTTTACATATTGCACAGAAAAATTAATATATATAAAGTTTCAGTAAGTAATATTTTGGAGTGAATGTAACAACAGTATATTTAATTACAGTTTTTCTTATAAAACATAACATGGAATTTTAATATCCAAATCTGATCATGCTCTCCGTAAAATAGGTCTCAGATATAAAAAAGGTCAGACTTTTTGGTCAGATATAGATAGGGGAGATTCATGGTAAGAAATAATTCCCATGATAATTCACAAAAGGAAAACATAGCTCAGCTAAAGCAGATAAAGAATGTAGGGCTTCAGAAAGCAAAATATTAGGCCAAGATGTGAGTATAGCACTGAGAAACAATTACAATAGATGCAGAGTCCAGTCTGAATAGCCTTATAAACATGAATTGTATGGAATAAAAGAAGCTGCATTTATTAAGTATTGACAGTGAGTACCAGCAGCAATGTTTTGTTTCGCATGAGTATTTTAAATAAAAAGAAAAGTCTGGCTTAGCCTGCTCAGTGAAAAGAGGATGCAGTACAAGCAGTCAGTATATGGAAATTATGCTCTTAAACAAAAGACATAGTTACAGTGCCCATTATTAAAATAACACTGAAGTGTTGTGAGTGACACCTGAAATGAAGTGAGAAACATAAACAGGACCAATGACTAGTGGAATACAACTGCTGAAAAACAGCAATATTCAATAATTATATGGTTATTTAACAGTATATTCTTAGATATGTTTTCCCGGTAAGGCAGGAGGTGCTGCTACCCCTTTCTACCTTCAAGACAGTGAAACTCTGAGGTTTATGAGACCTACTGGTATCAATAGTGGCTTCATAATCAGAGTAGCCATTTGGAGACACTTGTCTTTCTTGCTTTACTGCATACGGATTTTACATGAGTATTATAACTTGCACCCAAGTTAGATGCCTGTTACAATCTTCTATAAAGTATTGCACCAGTCTTACAAATTATTCAACATTTTTCTAGTTTCATCAGTCCCATGAATATGTTCCAGTGCTTTCTGTACTGTCATTTAGATTGTTAATAGTGTTACACAACTTTATGTAGATTTCTACCACCAGTATATTTATTTTCTTTTCTTTTGGAATAGAGTGCATTATTTATTTAATATATTCCAATGTATCCTTAAAAAAAAAAAAAATCAAATGTAAGACTAAAGCAGTAAAAGAAGGTGATTTCTCTTTGAGTTTCAATGCCTTTATTATATAATAAATACCTTCAAGCTATATTAAAAAATAGGAGGGAAGAGTATAAAGAAGGGTAAGAGAAGATGCTGATAATCCAAGAAAGGTCTTCACAACCTAATTCAGTATCCACTGAAAACAGCAGAATTGCAGACAATAGAATTATTTTTTTTTTTTTTTGCTTATAAATAAATATCTTAGAAGTCATTCATATGCATTTAGTTGTTCTATTTATTTCCCTTAATGATAGGGTGTTCAGATACCTGTCTATTCTTGTCTAACAAGTAAAGGTACATGACAGTTTATGATCTCAGAAACATTGTGACATTATTTATCAACATTTACTAGTTATTTTTAATATTTTTTTTTAACTTAAATTCAACTTGCTGGAGCATTTTGCTTCAAAGATGACTTTTCATCATGTGGACCTGGTGGAACTTCATTTGTTCTTTAAGAACTTCTCTTTACT
The DNA here is from genome assembly GCA_013400415.1 of Scytalopus superciliaris. Taxonomy (NCBI): domain Eukaryota; kingdom Metazoa; phylum Chordata; class Aves; order Passeriformes; family Rhinocryptidae; genus Scytalopus; species Scytalopus superciliaris. Next base: position 370,791 of record VXBX01000106.1, on the reverse strand, counting down.
TTTGTCTAATTAACTTTTATCCTTGTAGCATTGAAGCAAGCTTATTAAGTTCTTTGTTATAGAAAAAAAGAAAGAAACTTTTCCTCTTCTCGCTTTTTTTTTCCCCTTCCCTGCATTAAAACGTTGGCTGTCATAAGTATCTTGCTGCTCTGGAAAGGCTTCTCTTGAAGCCATGAAAGAAAACTCTTCAGGCTTGAAAGACTAACAGTCACACTATTGTGCCTGATCTGTCAAAGCAATATCTCAATGGTGCAAAAAATTCCATCTGCATCAGAAATCCATTAGTCAGTGAACTTTAATGGCAGAGTGAGCATAATGGGTAGATGAGCTTCTGTACTTCTTTGTCTTTTTTTTTTTTTTTTACTTCTTATTATACACATGATGGTTAAAAATATTGACAAAGCATGAATGTGCACTTTAAGGAATATATCCTCCAAAATTTTGGACAAATTAACACACAAGGCTGATGGGTTTGATACATTACTAATGACAACTGCAATGGAAAGACATTAAAAAATTATTAAGGGTTCTTCTTCCACCCCCTCACCCCTGAGAGCAATGATGACTCATGGGTCCACAAAACTCTTCAGGCTTGATTTTTGGGTCTTATGATGCGTTATCTTGATCATCTATGAGACTGGAAAGACTTTTTCCTTCAATGCAGAATGAAACAAAGTGGTTTATCCTAAAACCTTTCTGTTTCCTTGCCACTCTTCTAAAATCTTAGGATGCCTGTTTCCTCTTGAACTGCAGAGGATAAAGGGAACAGGAAAGTGATGTTTGGAAAACATCATGGAAGACCAAAACAGTGTATTTAGTATGCAAACCTTATAATTAAGGTTCTATACTTGGCTGCTAATCACTGTGCATCAGGATTTTTTAACTGATAAAGGAATAATGCCTTGACAGATGATATAAACAACAAACATCAAATGATAAGTGGACTGGAGGCAAAGAAAAGGACAAGTAGACTTCCACCTAGGACCTGGCTTCTAGAGACTGTCACACACACATACAAGGAAAAAAAAAAAAAAAAAAGAAAAACAAACAAAGAAGGGGGGAAGAATAAAGGAAACTGAAAGATTTTAGTCCTNAAGAAGGGGGGAAGAATAAAGGAAACTGCAAGATTTTAGTCCTTCCCACAATGGTATCTTTTTTTCTTTTTTTTTTTTTCCTTTAAAATCCCCACAAACTGTCTCAATTAGTCTGCAATACGCATAGTCTTGAAAATCTTTAAATTAATTTTCCTATTTTCTTTTCACAGAAATTTAAAATTATATTAAAAATTGCTAAAAATATACAGCATTCACCATTACTCCTGTAAATATCTGTCTTTGTACAAAAAAGGCACTAGGACAGTGACATTAAGTGCCATTAATATGTGCAAAGATAAATAGTAGATGAAGTTTCACTCCTTCCTTCCTTTCATTTCACTGTTAAGATGCTTACAGGTGCAATGACAAACAATTGTGATGAAGCAATATAATGTATAATTTAGTAATTATCTTTTTACTTCAATGATTTTGTGGTTTGCATCAGTTGCATTATTAGTACAATGATTCCAGCTGCTTTAAACCAATATAATTATTATGTATTTTAAATAATATAGCTGTTTGCACAGTGTGTAACTATATACTTCCTAAAAACATATATGGCAAATAGCAAATGCCTGTTTTGCACAAACTCCAGACTATTAGAATTGTACCATAGAAGTGTAGTCAACTGGATTTTATGTTGCTTGCAATGCCAAGGGAAACTAAGCAAGCTGTGTTTTACCACTGCATCAGCCCAATTCTAGCAGATATACATTATGTGGTAAATTTTTGAATGCTAGAAAAGTGTAGAAATTATAGTTACATGTGCAGGTCATTTTATTCAGGAGCTGTCACACAAAGGACTGACATTTCATAGACACTAGAGTGAAGAGACCAAGTACTGATCCATAAAATTAGAGCAAATGAATTGAAATTGATGGACCCCAAAAGATTCAGTGCTTCTGCCTTAACTCTTTCCAATGACTTTTGGCTTAGAAAGTGCATTGACTTTAGTACCTGCTGTAAGTATGGCTGGTTTTAAATTTTAATCATTCTATCCATTTCATAGTTTCATGCTGTCAAATTCTGTTAGACAGTAGAGCTGATGATAAATCTAAACCATTCCTTCCTTGCTTTCAGAGATACCCTCAATGTCAATGGTTACTTACAAGCAGAAATGACAAGATTGAGGTGTGCAAGGTTATCTTTTGGACTACTTAAGAAACTGAAAACTTCCCACGAGACACACTTGAAATCTCCAACACTCAAATTAGTTACTGCCATTCCCTTGCCTGATATAAAATTCTGACATTAGCACATATACAGTATGTCCAAAAAAGAGCAACAAATCTGGTGGAGGGTCTCAAGCACAAGACAGATGAGGAGCAGCTGAGGGAGCTGCAGTTGTTTAACCTGGAAAAAAGGAGCATCAGAGAGACCTTATTATTCTCTATAACTACCTGAAAGGAGGGTGCAGCCAGGTGGGGATCAGCCTCTTCTCCCAAGTAACAAGCAACAGGATAAGAGGAAATGGTTTCAGGTTGAGCCAGAGAAGGTATAGATGGGATGTCAGGAAAAATTTGTTCGCTAAAGGGTTATCGAGCACTGGAACAGACTGCCTGGGGAAATGGTGGAGTCACCATCCCTGGAGGTATTTAAAAGTCATATGGATGTCTTTTTATATCTTAGGGACATGGTTTAGTCATGGATTTTAGTGCTGGGTTAACAGCTGGACTTGATGATCTTAAAGGTCCTTTCCAACGTAAATTATTCTAGGATTCTATGGCACATGCAGCAGATATCATTTATGTACACATATACATGAACATATATACATATATGTATGCTTTACTGAACCATAGTATGCTTTGGGTCAAACTAGAGTTTGGTTAGAAAAGCGTGAAAAGGTTCATTCAATCAAATTTCTTCAGTCCAGTTAACAATAATAGTGAAGCACATTTCTATTTGAAACATTTACTTCAGGAAATGCCAAATTGAAGTGTCTTTTGTTGTTTGTTTTTTTCCCCAATGAAACAACTTAATGAAATGTTTCATAGAATCTTCACACATCCTTCTCAACCTAAATCTGCATTTTTCATGGAAAACAAGCTTTCCAAAATTTGTACAAAGCTCTGCTTTAAGCAGAAAATTTGTACAAAGCTCTGCTCTGTCCTCTGAGACTCCGGGGAAAAATCCAGATGTCTGAATTTAGTGCTTCAACACACAAAAATTACCTGAAATGAGTGGAATATCAGAGATTAAATGAGTATCCAGTGTCTAACAGAGGGGAAAAAATTCTTTTCACTCATATAAATAAATAAATGTGTGCCAAATATTTTATTACTGTTGCTTTTCTTAATATAGAACCTGTTTCATAAATTGAGAAAATGTAACATTTTTCAATATTAATGTCAATTTTAAATAATAGAATCCAATGCATGCTGTGTGAGCAGTTTTTAAATATGGACTGTGCACTATTCTTTGCCACCATTCTATGACATCTTTGTTTGCTTTTCAGCCAATATGTACAATTCCAAGAAACGCTTGCCACTTTCTCTTGAAACTGAAAAATGTATTTACTCTCTCCCCAGTCAAATAAATTTACAGTTTGAATTGTATCTTATGAATATAGAGTCTGAAAAATGTGATATCAAATTATTTATTTTTGCAAAATTTATAATGTTTATAGTGTTGTGAACTGGCTAAAATGAAAATTACATTATTTCATCTGGTTATTCTTCACCTTCTTGTTTTTATTACAGTTTAATGCAAGATGACAGGTGAAATGCTGAAAATACAATAAATTTGAAAGGGAGGTTTTCTTGTTAACTATGTAAGAACTTCACACATATTTTCCCCATATTCAGCTGAACTGTGAATTAAGTCTTCAGAGGATCATTGAATAATAGAATAGCTCAAGTTGTAAAGGAACCTGGAAAGATTATCTGGTCCACCTTTTTGTGGGAAAAGGAGCTTGGGTAAGATTGCCCAAACACCATCTCCAATTACATCTTGAAAAACTCCACTTATAGGGACTCTCCCACTTTCCTGGGGAGGTTGCGCCAGTGAGTGATTGATTTTGCAATAAAAAATATTACTATGTTGAGACGAAACCTCTTCCAATGCAACCTGTACTCCTTGCCCCTTGTCTTTTCCATGTTACCCTTGTGAAGTTGTCACCCTTTAACTACTGATACACTGGGGTGAGGTCCCTGCTGAGCCTTCTCTTCTTTAGTCGGAAAATACCTACCTACTTCAGCTTTTCCTCACAGAGTCCTTTGATCATATTCATGTCCTTCCTTTGGATCATCTCTTATCCAAATTAAATTATTACTCTTGGTTAAAATAACATTTCTAAATATCTAAAGCTTATGAAATTAAGAATAAGGAAGAAAAATCTACCTGTCTGAAGAAAAAAAAAAAAGGACATTTTATTTTAATTAAACTTAAAATGGGGTAACTTATAAAGAATTTAAACATAACATTGGTAAATTTGCACACTAAATCCCTTACTAAAATGATCTTTCCTAATTTTATCTTTTTTTATCTTTTTTGTAAAAAAGAATATTTTTTAAATCCTTATTAGATCTGATTTATAATAAGAAAAACCCCAACTAAAGCAGAACTACAAATAAGTGACTGAGGGAAAAATAAATATTACTATTCCTTTTTACAATAAAAGGAATAAATACATGGAAAGATAAATTGATTGTGCAGTGTCCCATGAGGAGCCTGTGAGAAGCAAGAATTGAACCTGTATTTTAGCCTGTGACCTTAGCTGTAAAAATACACTGTCTTGAAACTATATAATTATTAATATAAATGACAAGTTAATTACAACTATACTCTCCTCACCACAGTCATCCTTTTGTGTCTCCATTGAGAGGGAAAATGCTGGTAGAGTCTCTCTGAGAATGTCATTCACTTTTATGGACTGTTATTTCCTCCGTGTCTTTTAAATCTAATTGTCAAACAACTCAGTCTCTTTTGTTGAGAGCCTCAAAAGCAGTTTGAATGACACTATCAAGGGCAGCAGCAGCAGTTTAGCTCTTGGAGCCTATACTGTGCTGCACACTCATGGCTGGAGACAAGACTGAGACAACAAAGTGTATTCTCTGTCACATAAACCCAGCTTTGATTTTACAGGTCATTTCTTTCATCTCATTCCAGACACAGAAAACAATTACACAATGACTGTTAATTGCTACACATGGTTTTTCTTTTAGCTGAGTTGGTTTAACAGAGCACTGTGGATTACTTTGGCTAGAATGACCACAAGGTTGATAAAAAGATGCAACCAGTATTGCAGTGTCTCTGAAAAGCACATTACAGAGCACTATGAGCAATAAGAAGTGACAAGAACAAGTGCATATTGCTGTAACTTCCATGATGGTTGACTCCAGTTGTTATTCTAGTGTGTATAATGTTCTGTATGTGTTATCGACAGGACAAGCACACCGAACACCAAGAGAGCAAGAGATGACACTGCTGTATTGTGCAGAAATGGCTCAACATGATAAAATTCAAAAGAGGAGGAGTATTAGATGGTTAGATTTCTGAAGTCAGGATTTAACCAGCATTCACCGCCTTAGAGCTTCTGATTTCCTCTGCTCTGTGTTTACCATGCTTTTGGCAGTATGGCCATCTTGGAGTAAAGGCACCACAGAGGTCTCTTGTGCCTGGGTAATGGTGGAGTCCATCACCCTGTTTCTTCCTTGAAGAGAAGAGTTTTGTCTTTTTTGAGTGCTTCTGAGAGCATTTTACGAATCCGTTCGGAGAAGAACTTGCAAGGAGAACACAATCAGAACTGGAAGAGGTTGCACTGAACCAAATGGAATTAGAAAGTTTACTACCCAGAGGATGTAGAGAAATACGGACACAAATGTTTGGGGGGATTGTCTGAAGTTCAAAGAAAAGAAAAGCAGTCCATCTGTCTGAAATATTAGGCATGAAATCCTATTTGTCTGGCTGCAGTCATGGTTTGATTCTTGGTCTTTGTCTCACACACAAATAGAGAGTTTTTATACCTATGGCAAGTGTTCTATTATGGTCAATGTTTTAACTACATGTTTTGTGATTTAGCAGTAGTACTAGTCATTTATCATAGGAAAAGGCTGCAGAAAGTGGTTTCTGGAAAGAAACTTTCCTTCCTAAGGGAACATTTTTAAATCAACCTGTATGTCTGTGACATTATATATAAATTATTATAATCACAATCAAAGCAGTCTTGCACTCTAGACATTTTTTGAAAGACAATTTAATTTGTCTTCTGAATTTCTTAAATCTTTTAGGAAGATTCATCTTTGTGTCTTTAAAGAAAAACTGAAACATATAAAGTGCTCCATTTTGCATTTGTTATTCTGGCAATACTTAGTTATCAGAATACTAAAAGATAGATAAAATAATTAAAAAAGTGAACAGCATGGTGGTTGCTGCTATTGTTATTGCTATTCCCATGTCTGTCTATATTTAAGATTGTTCAAAATATACAGATTTCACAAGAAGGTTTGTTTATATTTTTTCCCAGTTTGTAAAAATATACCCTTGTTACAGTTTAAGAATCTACTCTGTAAACTTTTTTCATTTGTTTCTGAGATTCTTTCAAAAACACACAGAAAATATACAAAGAAAAGCAGATTTGCCAGCTTTTAATATCTGTACTCTTTCCCTTGCTACATTTTAAATAGTATTTGCTGTCTATTTAAACCTTTCAGTAAGACATAAGAGGAAATCATAATAAGTAAAGCACCTTATTTCCATAACATTTTGAATTCATTAGAGCCCAACGTTGATATGCATTATTACAGCCATAAACATATTGGAATTGGCAAAGCATTTACCCAAACTAACACACAATGCATATGAGCTTTATTACAGCAATAAGCGTAGTCGTTCCTATAAATATAATATTGCATTCTTTTTCTAATATAAATTTCTCATTTTAGACATATGAAATCCACCTGTATAAATTTACCAGCTTATGTGCTGTGTAACTATAATTATTTTAGCTAAATAATTGAAATGTAATATCAATCAAATTTAAATCCTTTACCAAAACCTTATCCAATAACTGGGGGCAGAGGGGATGGTTTATGGCTTTGTTTAGAACCCAGTTTTTATTTCTTCATTTTACGGGAAAGGATAGGCCTATAATATTTTTTATTTAGTTTACTACATCATGGACCAGAGGTTGATATCACTATGGTTTTGCACTGCTTCTTTAAGTACTTAAAAAAATTGTATAGCAGTCATGTAGCATCTTGTTACATCAGACACTGCACACATAGCACAGCTTACTCATGTAGAGAGATGACTGAAATAGAAATTTCTGTCTGCTAAGATAAGTACTCATAATTAAAAATGTTGCTTCTGTTCTTAAAAGCCTATATGACCCATTTCTTTTTTCCCCAGGTGTCTTTGAAGTGGTTTGTTGAGTTTGGGTTTTTTGGTTTTTTTTTAACATATTATACTATCCATCAAGTAAGAAAAAAGGTTATCAGCTCGAGATTGCATTCTAAAATAAACCTTCTGAGGATTTTTTAAAAGAAGTCCCCTAATTCTCCCTTATATTCCTTAGCTTTCCCCCTCCATTTTAATTTCCAGTGTAAATATTCTGTTCCAAACATGCCAACACCACTGAAGAAAAAAAAAAAAATTCTTAACTACTGACTCATAGTCTGATAAAAATAGTATTGTTAAAAGGTGAAGTCTGACACTTTGAAGATATTTTAAAGTTATGAAACCTCTAAATAGTCAATTTAACTGAAATCTTATTGTTTCTGAAATTACTATATTATCAACCTACAAAAAATATTTATCTTGCATTCAGAAGGAATATCTTCAGAGGAAGACAGAAAATTTTGTTTGCTAGCTCTTGAATAAAAAGTGCTATAAGAAGAGTTCTACTTTATCACAAAAAGGGTAACTTTTGAACTTTCCTGGTCTGTTGTTTAATGGCAGTCAGTTTGAATACAGTTAATGTTACTAAATCCACTTAATGCAAAATAAAGAGTATAATCTAAAAGGGCATTTCTGCTATTTCATTTGATTCAACACATAGTTTTGACCATAAAGGATTACACTTTTAAAGAAATAGAATGTGAAAAAAAGCAGTATCAAGGGAGGAATTTAGAAAATCAAAATTAAAGATCTGAATAGAGACTTTACTACATATGAGAACATGTAGAATAACTAATTTTTAGAATACCTATGAAATGTGTGTGCAAAAAATAAAGACACTTTTGGGTAGAAAATGATTTATAAAATATTTGTGCTGTTTTCAGAAAGAATGGTATGTTTTTTTAACTTTCTCTAGACATTGCAGAGGTCTGCCTTCATGTGACTTCATCCTGGCATTTGACAGCTGGGATTTCTTAGCTACCTTAAGGCTATGGAGGAGCCAGATTTCCCTTAACAAACATGAACTCATCTCAGCAATTTGAGCTGGGAACACACTTAATACGTGGGGTATAGTATTGATGTTGAGCAAAATGCATTTTGTTGTTGATTTCTTCAGAAAAGCAGAAACAGAAATTTCCCACATCCTTTTGCAGAACTTACTAAACAATCCCAAAATTCAGCCATAAGAGATTGAGTTGCATAATCATCACCTTGCAGGAGAGAAATAAAGACTCATGGTTTTCTGATGTGACAATATGTTACAATCACCAGTAGTTTGTTCTGAATGAAAAAATAAAGGATGCCCTTTTATTGATGAGATATGATGACTGACCTAACCTGGATGAAAAATTTGTATCAAAGAATCACAGAATCATTGAATGGCCTGGGTGGGAAGGGACATTAATGATCATCTGGTTCCAATCCCCCTGTCAAGGACAGGGACACCTTCCACTAGAGCAGATTGCTCAGATCTCCATCCAGCCTGTCCTTGAACACTTCCGGGGATGGGACAGACACAGATTCTCTGGGAAACCTGTGTCAGTGTCTCATCACCCTCACAGGGAAGAATAAAATGCAGCAAGTTTTTGGAGCAAAAGCCTGAACTAAGAAGTGGTGTCCCACATGTGATTTCCCACACAAATTCTCAAGAGTATTTGTTAACATTATGCATTTGTAAGAAAGCTGGATACCATAACTTATTATCCTTCTTGTGACACAATTTATAATGAAAGTTTTCTAAATAACTTTTGAAACCCAACAAACTAACCAACCACCCAATCAGAGGTGATGGGCTACAGTACCTGAGGACAAACCTTCAGACAAGAGCACAGCTGAAGGCATAGTTTATTTCTTAGCTGCTTGTAGGCTGTATGAGGACTTAGACAGTGTCTGGTCATGTAGGATCCCAGTCTATGGATCTAACCTACTAATGTGTTGTTAATATTTAAGCTTTTTTATTCTCCTCAAAACACCTTTTGGGTGGGCTGTCAACTCCTGCCAGCTGAGGTATTGTTTACCTTGGGGTGTTTACATGCACACATTCAAAAATTGTGCGGTTTATGGAGTCTCTACTGAAAGGCTTGCGGCGGCTGTGGCCGAGTGGGTAAAGCCGCCGCCCCTGGATCCGTGCTCCTTCTCGGAAGGACGCCGGTTCGAGTCCTGCGGGTCTCGCTCTGCCAACTTCGTCCGGGCTTGCCCCGGCCAAGGCTTAGAGTGTCCCAGGGCTAAAGGGGGTGGGGCCAGTTCCGCGCACACTGAGCTCCACGTAATAAATCCATTCGCGCAGGCATAAAAAAAAGCATCGTCGTTCGCGACGGCTAGCCACACACACTGAAAGGCTTATCTGAAATTACTCTTAAGTGTTCAATCTGAAATAGCATATAAATGGTGCAAAAGAACTGGTATATTGGCCATTTCTCTGAATTTCTATGATTTCAGTGAACTTAGAAATCACAATACAATAGTATTGTGATAAGATTGTGTACAATCCATGAGAAAATAATTTAGTCAGAACTGTATTTCACTTTAAGATAATTTTAAAAATATCTTTGAAAGAGATTATCTTAATTTTTTTAAGGTATTGAAGTGGTGTATTTTGTACTATTTTTCATTACTGTTGTATTTCAATTATGCTTTTCACAGGATGCACTTTCACCTTCGTTTCTGGACTAAAGTGTTCTCATTAGAGCAAACTTGAACCTTTACCTCACAATGCAAAACTTCATCCTTTTGATCATTATTAATGATCATTGCTACTTTGTGAGTAGACGGCAAATAATTGTATTTCTGCAACTCAAGCATCTCATTTGAATATTTTATCAATAATAATAATAACGATATTTTAAGTCAATATCTGTTGTCTTCAGGAACTAGGCAGATCTAATGTAATAATAATTGCATTATTTGAAGTAAATGTTATTAAACTCTAAAATGTGTACCAATTAGAAATTGTATATGGGTAAGCAGAACAGTTTTGCTAAATATTGAAAGCAATACAACTATATGTCACATTTCTTAAAAGTCTGTTAACTGTCTCTTGCAGGGATGGGAAATTTTAGCAGTGTAAAAGGAGAATGAATTAAAGACCATCCAGTAACAATATGCCAGAGGGTTTAAACCCAACTATGTTTTGAAAAGACATAGCAACATGACAGTGAAAAACAGAAGTAACTGAAAGTACTAAGAAAAAAAAAATTATACAGGAATATTCCATCTATTCAAGAGTAAAAAATAACAGCTTTCAGCCTTTTATCTGAGAAAATTTCCACATGAAGCAACTTTAAGACAAGGTTTACAGTCAGACAATAATTTTTTTTAGTGAAGATCTGTCTGCCGTATCTGACATTCCTGTCATTATATTATATCAATGTTATGTGAAATAACAACAATTACTTTTTTCTCCCTGTTATTAAAATATATGTCAGTTTGAAATTAAGCAAGAATTTTCTTCACTCTTGAGTAGTTTATCACTAGAACTAGATCAGTATATTAGCCAGCTATTTAAAACCTCTAATATAATGATGGTCTTTGAGGAATCTGAGAATCACTGTGACCAAATGGAAGAGCAGAAACTGAAAACTTGAATGGCCCAAAAGAAAAAGCAAGAAAAAGAAGTGAAAATAAATAAGTCTGTAGCCTAAGGTCCATCAGATACATAATATTGCCTTTTTTTGTGGCAGGCACTTAGGAAAGAAGGATAAGGTTTAGGGCCCTACATGAATAAATCAAATATTAAGAATAGTCTGAAGGGAAAAAATTATGAACAAGGGATTGTAATTCATTGTAATTCAGAAAGAGAATAATGAGGAAATAAAATATTGTCAAAAACCTTAAAAGATTGATCTTGAATTGGTAAGTAGATGAGAAGAGAATGGGAGAAGACTCTGAGTTCAAGATGCTGACATTTCAAAATAAGTACTTTTTGGACCCTTCCTCTCATTTTCTTTCCTTATGCCTTGACATACTCTGTGTGTGGCGAAACAAGGGAGTTGGAAAATGGAAAGAAAAAGGGCAGAGGACAGAGGGACAGAACAGAATCTTAGAAAATTTTTTAAGAAATTGTGATTAAAAAGAAGCTTCTAGAGTTAAGGGGGAAAAAATAGTGAGGACTAAAAGCTGATCAATAGGTTTCTTCACTGGTATTGTGAAGAAAAATATTTCCTTTGGATTTTTTAATTTACTAGCTCCATATACATATGCTTCTATGAACTCTCCATCCTCTAACGACATACGGTGATTTTAAAGGGAAAGTTCTGAATGTTTTAACTACCATATTTCTTATTTTGAGGTCAGTCAGTACATGTATCCATTCTTGTACATTTTATAGTATTCTTTATCTATGCTAGTCTTCTCTGAGGCCTTTTGCTTTCAATTACTTTCATTATGGTCTATTATTCATTAGTATGAATTCATAATTTACTCTTGAATTCATCAAAGATGTTAGACCAGCTGTCCAACTGTACCTTCATCCTCTGCCTGACTCCTTTTCCCACCTCTATGGTGGTTATATTAATACAATGTGCTACAAGGGATTTATGAAGCTAAAAAATATGATTGGAAGTGCAGCAGAATTTATCAAAGAGGTGTTACACTCGTGTTTTATTTTGAAGGTGCCTGTCACTTGAAACTAAACAATTCATGACCTTTTATGCATTTGAAGATTCAGATGGCACATTTTCCTTTGTTTGTTTTCTTTATGTCTACTGAGCTCAGTAGAATAAGCTGGTAGAGACTTCTGACAACAGCTTTTGTTGTGTGATAAAAACAGTGCGAGAGTTGGAGCCATAGACCAAATCTTCTTCAGTAAGCCAGAATTTTACAGTTCATCACATGGTTCCATTTTTAAGTTTACCTTCTACATAATAAAAGCAGCTTGTGAAACCTCTAAATTAAGAAATTATCTCAAATCATCACAGATTGTCTTTGTTTCCTGAAGTCACTCCCCCCAGACTTGCAGAATCAGGTAACAGTTATGTTTCTTTATGCTTTTCATAGCTCACATGCAGACGTCTTTTGTTTCCTTTCCCACAGCATTAGTCCTGTTAATAAAATAAATGCAAAACATGTTTAGGTTCTATAGTAACTATAGGAAGGAAGTTTCTATTTTTTTTTTTTTAACAATGTAGTAAAATTAATAGGACTTAATTCAGTTAAATAAATCTACATGATGAAGTGCCACTTAACCCAATCAGGCTAACTGCTTATTCCATTCTAGGAGTTTCTTCACAACTGGGTTTTTTTTTTTTGATGGGGTTGGGGGAGGGGGGCAGTGGAGGAGGAGTCATTAATCTGCTTCTGTTTTCATGAAAAGGATGCAAGGTACCTAATTTGATCTTTGCACAGACATCCTTATAAGCATTGGAAAATTTAACATGGTATTTTATTGATGGCACACCTGTTCATTTGGAAAGTGTTCTGTAGATTGCAACAACATGAACTGACATAATACTGTGCTGATCATTTAATTTTGAGAAGCAATACACCTCTGCCTAGTTGTATGCAATCTGTTCCTTTCACTTTTCTTGTTATATAGGAGATAGAAAAGATTTCTGAATGAAGATTTATGGTGTTCTGGCTCAACATGTATTGTCTTTATCCATTTTCAGACCATCATAAAGTCAATGACAGTGACAAGACCTTTGGAATTTTTAGATGAAAAAATTTACAGCTTGTCTATTTGAAAATTTATGTCCATCACTATTTTTGCATGACCTTGTTATTTTGAAAACATTAAATCTAGGGGGTTCCCAGCTTATTTTTTCCCCTGGTTTTGTTTTTATTTTTATTTATTATTATTCTTTTTCTGAACAAGAATAAAATAATAGAAGTACAAAACATATCTAAAAATGCATGAGATATAACCCTCATACATTGATCCCTATATCTACCTCGATCTTTTACACATATGCAGTTGCTGCCTCTGCATTCTGACAAGAATGGCAGAAAATAAGTCTAGTCAATGCAGATAGAGTACTTATGGGGGAAAAAATACAATTGCTAAGGATGTTTATTTGCAGGTACTGGGAAAATTACATGCTTTTAGTGAGCTACTTGAAGTAATGACTACTCACAGTTCAGAGGGAATTTTACTGATGAAACACCTACTTTAACAGACATTGGTTTTACCAAAATGGTTTACAAAAAGATGGATCAAATGTGCCGTAAGTTAGGGTAGAGAGAGGTGGTACTGGTGTATGTACGTCTTGCAGTTTTAGTATTATATCACTGCATTAGCACAAAGAGATGTGTACCCAGGGAAAGCGGAAAATACACCAGCAGAAGTCCAGTACAAAGTGATGAATGTGGAGTGGGTGAAATGGATGTACAGAGACAGCAGCAGAGCCCAGGCCTTGGTAGCTACAAGGACTACACCAGAAAAGAAGTGCTTTTAAAATATTTAAATTTCTGCTGTGAAGCTTTAGGGAAAAGTATTGTTCTTTGCTAAACTTGTCACCTCTTGTTTTTCTCCCATGTTTTCTTTAGTGATGTTATATTAGATATAAAATAGAGCTACACATGACTGCTTGAAGAAAAAAGTCAGGCAACCCAAGAATCTAAGGTTGCTAATGAAGCCCAGCCTTCATTTAAGACAACTTGAACTCAGGTTCCCTTATTACAAGAAAGGGGATGCCTAGAGCCTTGAATCTGATGCCATCTCTAGCTGGTCCAGGTCTGGATTCAATAATGAAATTTTTTTCTAATCTGAGTTGACCTAAAAATAAAAAAAAACACAATAAACTAGTGTTTGAACAGAAATTCTTAAGTATTAATTCATGGATGACTGCAGCAAATATAAATCTGTTTTATGTCTTAACATTACAAATAAGTAGATCTGACTTCTTTATTTTGTGCTGATTTTTATATAGTAATCAAAAATATTTCCTTGTGGATCAAAATTTCTTGGCATCTGTACTGCCAAGTTTTCATGTGGTTTTCTGATAAAAATAGATGTCCCTCTACTGCCTCTGTAGATTTTCTTTTCTGTTTGATGTATAAGTCTGATGGGCACCAGAAAGACACTTACACATTGTTATGAACCAGCTATCAGAAGACTTGGTTCTTTTTGTCTCCTGATCTCTGAGCCCCACATCTCACTTAAAATTCTTTCTCATCTGGTATTGCTAGTATTTGCATTTTTCCTGCAGTCATCTTTTTCATGATCTATTAAACTTGTAAACAAATTCCATAATTACATTTTGTAGTGAAAATAAGCATGCTAGATTCTTCCATCTATGTCATCTTTTATAATAATACCTCAGTGTGCTGAGGTGTGCTACAGAGAACATTTCTGAAGTGCACAGGTGCATGAAAAACACCTATATCCTTCTGCTATTTGATGAGATGTGTATGGGAAGAGTAGTTATTCTCTAATCTTTTATGTCCTGATAAGAACCTGAACCTTACAATGTCAGATGTTGCACAAACACAATTTGGCATGTATTCCAGGGAAGAAACAAGGTTCTCTTCATGACACTGATCCATCTCTCTGTAAAGGGTTATGTGCCATGTCAAAACTCCTAAACTTTAGAGACTCTGGAGGGGATCAGACCACCCACAACATATCAGTGAAAGCTGTCAGGCACATAAAAAAGGCACAGGGAGATAGAAGGAACCATGCTGAGAGAGTGCTGAGACAGTCTGTTTCCTCCAGAAGCAATAAGGGAAGGGAAATAGAACAGCCAAGGCAAACTCACAAAAATCATGAAGGGAAATACTGAAATGAAGAATTGGATATGAAGAGAAATATATAGAAAGATTATTATTCAAGGAGAAATATGTAGAGAGGTTATTCTTCTTTGTTTTGATTGCTATTTAGCCTAGACAAAACAATATATATATACAATCATTTGTTCTGTGGCTTCCATGTCAATACAAATTTACACCATTAAAGGTTTCTGCAAGGAACTCCTCACAAATGGCAGATGTAGTATAACAGGTTTACAAGAAACAGAGGTTCAGCCTTGAAGGACCAGATAATTGAATTATCACAGACTGAATCTGATGGGAGAACTCTGGAATTTCAGTGGAAAAATCCTAACTGAAAATACATAACAACAGACATAAGTGAACACGTTAACCCTGGTTGTCAGCTCAGTCCTTATTTTTCATTAATAGTTTTAATATTTCAGTAAGATGTAGATGTGTTTTCAGTGGGAATTGGCAGTCTATTCCACCTCAGTGCTCCCTTCAATCCAGCAAAACACTGTAGAGTTCTCCACCACTTGTGGAGTATTTGTAAAAGTATTTGAATATCTAATGAAGCAGCACTTCAGAAATATCTTGGACATAATTGACTGAGTGGGAAATTCCTATGTTTTTTTTTTTTCCTCTGACAAAGTAAAGGTGAAGCAAATAGCAATTTTGAAAGATTGCACATCTACCCATATTTTTGGCACTGCTGAGGAGTTTCACTTGTGCAGCATTCTGTACAAGTCCTGACCCCAAGAGCTGCTTGGGCTGGAAGGACCCTCAGGAGACTGCTAAGTCCAGCTTGCTGCTCAAAGTAGTGCTAGATATTAAACCAAGCTGCTCAGAGCTTGAAAAGTTGGGCTTGCAGAACTTCTCTTTGCAGCCAGTGCAAATGATGCACCGCCCTCAGGGTGGAAAACCGCTTTTTTATATTCTGCAGAATGGCCTCTGTTTCAATTGATCCTTTTTTTTTTTTTTCCTTTTATCCTTCCACCAGGCATTACTGTAAAGTGTCTTACTGGGTCTCCTGGGTACTCTCTTTGTAGGCAGACACACAACAGTTGGACTTCCCAAAGATCTCTCTTCTTCAGACTCAACAAGTCCCATACCATCAGCCTTCATCATAGGGAAAGTGCTCTGCCCCCAAATATCTTGGATGCCTTGTATTTATCCCCATTAATGAATGCCTTTATTGTACTGGGGAGTCTGGAAGTGAACGATGCAGAGGATCCCTCAGTCTCCTGGTACAGATCTGGGTGTCTTTGCTGGCTCATGCTCAGCTTACTCTTAGCCCAGACCCCCAGAGCCTTTTCACCAGAGCTCCTTCCCAATAATAGGAATAACATTGCCAAAATCCCGAGATTTATTGAGACTCCTTCAGAGCTTGGTGTTTCACCTGAAATTCAAACTCAGAAGGGCTTATCCAGCTTTTGAATATATAAAGAATTCCTTTTTATCTCAATCAGTTACAAATCACTTTGTTTCGCAGTCAGAAGTATTTCTTAGAGGCTGAGGAGCAAAAGCTGTTCTTTTAAAAAGTCCTAGTGATAGTTTTATTAGAGTTTTTAATTTGGAGGAGAAATTAAGTAGGTCTGTGATTCCTGAGTGTTTGAAATAACAGTTCAGGCTTTGGTTTACGCTGAAACACACCTTTATCAGTGGGTTTGGATTCAGGCTCACAGAGCACACATCTGAACAAAGCAATATATGAAACAGTCTCTCATCACCCTTAGGGAAGACAGAACTGTACAGAAAGCCAGAGGTGTGTCAGACAGCACTGATTCCTGAATCCAATTGTATCATCATTATTGTCTCTTTTAGACTTTATTAGCAATATTTTAATAGATTTACTTATGCTTTTGCTGTTAAGCACTCTTGCACAGCTAAAGTGTGATCATCTGGCCAGAAGAGGTTTACTCAGCAAAGAGATCACAATGACACTTTATGCTCTGAGAATTTGATTGAATATTCAGTACCCTCAGTTATTCTGCTTTCCATTTAAATAGAAAATTTCCAAATCAAAATTAGGTGTGATGATTCTTTCCTTTTCTGTCCACTGGTCAGGTCTGATACCTGAAAAAGGGAATTGTGCATGATGTTTACAAGTTATACATGTTTGCTGTTTCTTAAACTGAAATAAAGTTTGTCTCATTAAGAGATCCACACCCCTGCAGACAAAAATTACTTTTAAGCTTGTGTTCCTAATTACTATTAAAGTTATAATCACAGAGGGAAGCTATGAAGGATCTAATTTGGTAAGTCCAGAGGTTCAATGCTGCAAAAAGCACATTTTTGATTGTTGGAGCATGTATGTATGTCACTGCCTCTCCCCCTCTTCTATGCATGCACACACACATAGACAGAGTTTTCCTGAGAAAAGATGATCCTTACACGACAAATAAGAGCCACATTTCCAGAAACAGAAAACATGTGAGAATGTGTTCCAGCATCCTCTGAGGCCACTTGGGGGCACTGACACCTCTACAGGCTCTTTGAAGAAAAAATATTTTCTGGAGTTTATGTGTTAGGAGGGAGGACAGGAAAGATTTAGTAAGCATCTGTGATCATACAGCACATTGAAAAGAGGCCAGAAATGAAACATTGACCCTACTCTGCTCCTTTTATGGATCAATGCTGACTCAATACAATTAAGCCCAACCCACAGTGACATAAATGAGAGCCATTGAGGTCCAGGTCTTTAGCTCTATCTTCATTCATCTTTGTGCAATCCCCAAAATTCTCCATCGTAAATCACTGTAGAAGCAGTGTCTATCCTGTCTATAATACAAGTGGCACAAGGAAAGCTCTTTTGACTCCAATCTCTATGTTCATTCAGAATATTTTAGAAATAAATGTTTTAGAAATTGTTAAAGAAATTTATATCCTCACATGTTCCTATTCTTTTGTTTTCAATTGGTCTATAAATGTGAAAGTACAAGTGAACATTTTGACCTTAGAGTCTTCATTGCCAGTTTCAGAAATTCCCTTAATGTCAGGTAATGCCTGAACGTTTTATGCAATTCTCTAAATATAACCTCTAGATAGAATGAAATGGCAGAAAACAACTGATTGTAGCTTTGTGGAGTTGTTTTCCCACTTAAATGCAATCCTATGAATAAGCCTTGATCACAAATAAACTACTAGATAACAGTAATGTGAATGTGATTTAAAACATGAAATGAAATTCTTTTGTGGTTTAACAGTCTCATTTAGCTAAAATTATTTCAGTAGGCTATTGTAAAACACATTTATCCACAGTTCCCATAACAATTCTGGTAGTTTAGTTATTAATTTGATAACTCAATATGTTTTTAATAACATTGCAGAAAAGCACATTCAGCTTGCAATGTTCCAGATTGTTTTATTTTTTTAAAAAGGATAAAAGGACACTTTTTAATAATTTAAAAAGAAACCATGCATGAATTAAATTCTGACAGGGTATCACTACATGCAGAGATTTATTGACGTAGTTAGAGCAAGATTTTTAAACAGACAGGAAAATTCACCTGGCTATAACTTGTTTGTTCATATATTCTTATATTCACTTTCAGAAAATATACTGCAGACTGAATTAGCAGAACTAGAATATATTTTAAATGAATATTACAGAACATGCAGGGGAAAGTGTATGTTACATTAATGTATTCTGGGTTTATAAAAGGTAAATGATTCTATAAGTTAAATTATTGAGGAAATGTGTCCAATCAGAACTAGACAGTAGATCTTGATTGTCAAAAGCAGGTATGTGTCAATGAACTGCAAACCACCTACAGTCTAATGGCTTTCAGTAAGTTACTTCAGAAATAATTTAGACCAAAAATTGCACTCAACAAGACTGAAATTTTCTCAGATGAAAAGAAAGACTAGTTTGATTTTTCAGAAAACACCACAAAATTTTATCACAAAATTCTCCATCGCACTAAATTTCTGGCATTCACATCAGTTATGAATTATTTGACTAAACTATGTGCTCTGAATTTGTCCATCCATTTTTCTTTCAAAATTTCTCCCATATATTTGAGTCTTACCAGTGTGTTTAAAGTATATTTATACTCTAGGCAAAACCCAGTGTATTTCTTTCCAATTACAGAATGTAACAAGCACCTGATTGAAAGCAAGCTTGTCTTTCTTAGGACACTCACTGCAGGTTGAATAACCTGCTTCAGTACAAATCTTGGACTTCATTGTACCACTGTAACACCCAGAGGATAAGCACAAGGATATTAAAAGTACCTCTCCTACAAGGAAAGGCTGAGAGAATTGGGATTGTTCAGCCTGGAAAAGAGAAGGGTGATCCAATTGTGGCCTTCTAATACCTGAGGGGAGCCTACAGGAAAGATGGAGAGAGGATATTTACAAGGACCTATAATGACAGGACAAGGGGGAGAATGGGTTTAAACTGAAATATATTAGGTTTAGATATTAGGAAGAAATTCTTTCCTGTGAGGGTGGTGAGGTCCTGGCACAGGTTGCTCAGAGAGGCTGTGGATGCCCTACTCCTGGATGTGTTCAAGGTCAGGTTGGATGGGACTCTGACCAACCTGGTCTAGTGGAAAGTCTCCCTGCTCAGGAAAGGGATGTTGAAACTATGTCATCTTTACGGTCCTTCCAGCTAAAATCATTCTATGATTCTCTTTGTAGAATAGGGAAAATAGCAGCATTTCCCTGAAAAAACCATTGTCATCTACATTTTTATCTTTAGGAGGAAGAAACTTTTGTTTTCAATGTTCTGTTAAAATCCCATTTGGTTTGTGGATATAGCAGAATGTCTGCTCTCTTTGTGAATAGTCATTTCTGCACTTCAAAAGGTATTAAATTATTAGTGATTTCATAGTAATTACTACTTTTTCTCTAGATGCACTATATTCAGCAGCAACTTATTGTTACTTTCAGTTTTGATAAGCATGAATTTAGAAGCTACAGAAGAGGTAAAATTATAGTAAGGAATCCTGAAGAGATTTTAAATGCTTATCTTTAGAACAACTTTTCTTCCTGAAAAAAGATTTCATAATTAATCATTAAATCTAGTGGGTCATTTTTTTTCTGTAAATGTACAACTAATATAAAATAAAACTGTAAGCAAATATTTTTTTACCTGATTATAATGCAAATAAAAGCTAAGTATTAGCTTATGTTTTTCCACATTAAAAAAAAATAATATAAATACAGACATACAAATAAATAAATGTTTACATTATTACACTTCTACACATACATAGAAAAATGTTTGTATGTGTCTATCTTATCACTTTGAAATGCTGTGTTCCCTCTCCTAATTTGGTCTATAATATGTGGAAAATAAACATCTACATTTGTAGACAGTGCTATTAATTAGCAATGCAAATTGTAATAGAGATGTTTCTCCTGCAATTTATATAATTCTGCAGTGGAAAAATATCTAGATACCATGGGAAAAGATGAATTTCCATTTATCTTATTTTTACTAATTGAAATATTTCTGAAACAAAGGGTTTCTGGGTAGTAGTTGGCAGTTAAGATAGCCCTCTCTCCTGGGAAGCAGCAGTATTACTAATTAACATGTTTTCAAAAACCATACTGTTGACAGTGAGATGTACGAGTAGAAAAAGATTGCTAGGTATCTGCACTCACAAGACCTGAATTTTTTATTCTTCGTGAGAGAACGTGTTGCAGAGATTTCAGCACTGGCAACTTTCCCTGCTGAGAAATTTATTCTTCAATGATTGGAAAACATTAATTTAAATCTTTTTAATGAACTAATGGGTCATGTAAAACACCTTATACTTTAGTAAAATCATTTTTTAATCAAACAATGTAAGTTTAATTGGTTAATATTTGAGCTGCACTTTGTACATCAAAAAATGATCACTGGTATTATCACATAGATGTTAATAAGCCCAGGTAAATGGATAGAGTTTAAATATTTATTGCGGTTTTCTCTGTCTTTCTTTTTTGTTTTTTTTTTTGTTTTGTTTTGTTTTTGTTTTGTTTTTTTTTTTGTTTTGTTTTGTTTTGTTTTGTTTTGTTTTGTTTTGTTTTTTTCATCACAGCACCTTTGCTTGGTGCATTGTAGCCTGGCTTCTTCCCATGGCAATACCTGTTACAAATTCCATACTCCATGTATTTATATACCAATAGAAATACATATTTCTATATTACAGCATTGGAATTTTGTGTACGCATTCAGCAAAGAGTGGAACTCTTGCTATACCATATCACCACAGAGACATCTAACGAGCATTTTGAGTTTGCAAAATAGGCTATTTTCAAGGTTTGAGAAATCATGGACATAAATATGAATGAGGTGTAGGTAATTTTCTTTGTTAAAGCTCTATCTTGAAATAGCAACCTGTTCATGCATACTATATGCCCTTCACAGATATTCATCTGGACTCTTCAGAACCTTCATGCAGCATAGTATTCCAGAAACTCCTCAATTTTGGTTATACAGCTATTATCAAATTATACACTGAGAGAAGCAAGATCTCAGCAGGTCAGACAAAACTTAGGAGTCCATTGACGAAAAAGGCCTTAAATGGTGGTATTCATACAGCAAAAATAGAGATTTTTTTTGGCCTAACATCAGAATGTGAGAATACTCTAGTTAAAAGTATGCTTGTCCAGGTTGTTGTTGTTTGGTTTTTTTTCCTCCTCTCTAGACTGAGAAGGTGGAAGGTTTAACAAAGAGGATAAGAGAACAGGGCACAGTTACAGTGGTACTCCCCTCCATTATGGTCTTTCCAGCTCTTGGATAATGAGCTGCAATTCACCATAAATTATGCTGGCCAGAAATCCACACCAATTAGCACCATTCTATGGTAATCACCAGAAAGTCTTTAATTAGTTTATTTTTACTGCTCTGAAACACAAATTAATTGGCTACCATTGCATGGTTGTATCTCATCACACTGTGGGGTGGGGAAGTCTAAGAACAAGTTCACTTACAGCAGCATTTTTCCATGGAGAACAGAAGCAGGCCTCCTGCTAGTTAAGTGTGTCCCCAGAGCAGGGCACTGTGTCCTTTGAGCAATTTCTCTTACTTCTAAAATGGTCAATATGTGAAGTAAAGGACAGGTTTACATTTACTCCAGTTTCTCACACCATGAGAGACATACTGAAACATTTATTGAATTGTCAGGGAGTCGTGTTACAGCAGATGAGACACTTAACAAGGCATCATGTAGACCTGATAATAATTTCTAAAATGTGATAATTATATTTATTTTCTTCATGATGAATATTCTGCTCCTCAGAGATGCTGATCACCCTCCACCTCCACTGAAGTAAATGAAATGTAGATGTGCCCCTCAATGTTAATTCGTTCCCTTGTCTTTGCTCTATGCTCGATGCAGGCTTTTTTCAGATCTAACTAGACTAGAATAATAATTGTCATCCTCCTATTATCCCTGTGTTATAAATTAAGAAAACCTTGGTTTGCAGTGGAGAAGCTCTGCAGATTTCAGCATATAAAGAGGGAAATGAATTGAAAGAGACCAAAGACGCAGAACTCTTGTCAAACGTGTCTGAATTGATACAAGTTGTGAACTACAGCTGCTAATCCAATGAACCAGATGGTATCAATTGTCAAACCAGGTGCAGGAAACAGGGTTGTTAGCCCTCCTGCAAATCAATTAGATCAGCATGAAAAACCCATAAATGAACTTCCCACCAAACAAACAAATTGTACCAAAAACTGTCTCAGGTGCTCAGCTGAGTCATGAATGATTGGTCCTTTTGCAAGTGGCAGCTGCCATTAAAGCTCTTTATTTCTTATATGAATAAACCTACCAGAATTTAATTTTCAACTTTAATGCATCATTGGAAGCTGCCTGATCCAACACCTTCCCTTTAACTGATCCATGCTAATTGGAAATGTCAGAAAGCATGAAGTATGTCAGTGAGCTAAACACCAGCTTCTACCACAAAATATTTCAGCAGGCCTTAAATATCCCAGCATACAAGTAAATAAGTTTCTATCTCACTTAGGAGAAAGCTAATCCCAAAATGGTGTTTCTATAAAATATAGGGCAATATTAGTTAATTATGTTTTGGCTGGTGCTTTGATACTCGTTCTAATGAATTNATACATTATATGTATTATGTATATATCTATATACATGTGTATATATAGATATATATTTACATTAGTTGCATTAAAAATATTCTTTTTACTTATCTTTTTATTAGTTTTTCACCTAAAAGAAAACACAGAAGCAGACTCATGTTCCACTCTGAAGTGGAATTAAAGTATGCGTAAGTGATTTATAATCAACTTAATTATCTCTCTGTAAGCACTTCTAGAAGAAAGAAAGTAACCAGGAGTAGAAGAAATGCACTGAGTGGGCTTTCTCTACATTTAAATCCTCTAAAATGTACGACCACTGGGTACAACTGAAAAAGACTACTTCCATTAAACTCAAATTCCCTACCTAAAAGATAATTGGAAACATTAAAAAGGTGTAGCAATCAGAATAAACATGTACAAAGCAAGATGGTTCTACAGATTAAGTTATCCAAAGAGGAAAAAAAAATCAGGAAGTCAGGTATGAAGACAGAGTATATACCTCAGAATATGTATTGCATGATAATGAGTAGGGGGGAGAAATACCAGGGAAGCTGAACAATCTAAGGCAATTATTATAATTTGTTCCACTCATAAAAGCCCCATAGCCAGAATCCTGTTGTTCTATTTTTCAAAAGTCTCTGCTTGTCAGACATCCCAGAAGACAAAAGACTTCAACCAAATAAGCCTGAGCCAAACACTTAAAAGTTTTAAAATTTCACACTGCTTAAAGCATTGATTATGGATATGACTCTTAATGCTCAGCATGAATATTATCCCAAAAAACTACAAATGGTTTGCTGTTCCACAGAAATGCTGGATCAGATATCATCACCAAAAAAAATCAAAGCCCCAGAAAAAGGCAAATCACATCACTTAGGCATTTAGAGGCAAATACTCCACTGAACATAAGACGCGAAAAGTTGAACCTTCATATTTTCCTTAAGGGTACTTATGCAAAGTTATAAGACAGTAATAAGAATAAAAAAATAAATAAATAAAATAATCTAGTGTAATTTTCAGGGATTTGTTTTACTGGATAGTTCAGTATAGAAATTATAATTGCTGTGTAAATTCAATACAGCAAATATAACTGGATTTTAACATGAAGACCATNACCCTCCACCTCCACTGAAGTAAATGAAATGTAGATGTGCCCCTCAATGTTAATTCGTTCCCTTGTCTTTGCTCTATGCTCGATGCAGGCTTTTTTCAGATCTAACTAGACTAGAATAATAATTGTCATCCTCCTATTATCCCTGTGTTATAAATTAAGAAAACCTTGGTTTGCAGTGGAGAAGCTCTGCAGATTTCAGCATATAAAGAGGGAAATGAATTGAAAGAGACCAAAGACGCAGAACTCTTGTCAAACGTGTCTGAATTGATACAAGTTGTGAACTACAGCTGCTAATCCAATGAACCAGATGGTATCAATTGTCAAACCAGGTGCAGGAAACAGGGTTGTTAGCCCTCCTGCAAATCAATTAGATCAGCATGAAAAACCCATAAATGAACTTCCCACCAAACAAACAAATTGTACCAAAAACTGTCTCAGGTGCTCAGCTGAGTCATGAATGATTGGTCCTTTTGCAAGTGGCAGCTGCCATTAAAGCTCTTTATTTCTTATATGAATAAACCTACCAGAATTTAATTTTCAACTTTAATGCATCATTGGAAGCTGCCTGATCCAACACCTTCCCTTTAACTGATCCATGCTAATTGGAAATGTCAGAAAGCATGAAGTATGGCAGTGAGCTAAACACCAGCTTCTACCACAAAATATTTCAGCAGGCCTTAAATATCCCAGCATACAAGTAAATAAGTTTCTATCTCACTTAGGAGAAAGCTAATCCCAAAATGGTGTTTCTATAAAATATAGGGCAATATTAGTTAATTATGTTTTGGCTGGTGCTTTGATACTCGTTCTAATGAATTTTGATCTCCCTTTTTTTTTTTTTTTTTTTTTTCCTTTTTTCTTTTTTTTTTCCAAAATGATACACAACATGCAGCAGATTTTGTAGAGGTTGTGGAGCTTGATGGGCTGCTAGGGTTGGAATGAGGTTGTTCAGTGGAGCTGCCTGGGATGATCCCAGTGTAGTAGTGGGAAGGGAACTCATGAATTAGATTACGGTGACTCACCCTATTATATTTTTTCTGAATTCTGACAGGAGGAAGTAGAAGATTTATAATGAAAATTCCCAGGAATATTCATAAATAGATTTCCAATTCAAAGACTGTCTTTAAGTAGTTTTCTAGTCAAATATGTAAGAGAAATCTTGAAATCTTTATACATATATTGGCTATATATACATATTTAATACATTATATGTATTATG
>VXBX01000106.1:324777-342457 GCA_013400415.1 Scytalopus superciliaris | reverse complement strand
GGGGGGGGAGGGGGAGGGGGTGGAGAGAAGAGGGGAAGGGGAGAATGAGGAAATGAAGAGAGGGAGTGAGGACAGAAATGCTCATGGTAGCCAAGTGCTTTGTGGAGTTGAAACGCTCAGAGCTGGAAATGGAAGTGAACTTGGTTAAGGTGTGTTCTATTCATTGTGAAACACCATCCTGTCCTACATGGGGTTCCGATTCTGAAGTGGCTTAACCACTAAAACTCAACCCTGAGAGGATCAGGAAAATTAGCCTGAATTTTGGATGACAGCCTGATTGTGTGGAGTGTGGTAAAGCTGGGAACTTTTGTGTCGGTTCACTTCTTTTTCCTGAGGTAGCACCTTATGTCATTGTACTGAGTCTGACTGGGAATTTTCTATCAGCCTGCATGGTGCTGTGCTTTGGATTTGTGGCTGAAACAATCGGGATAGCACACCAGTGTCTTGGCTATTTCTGAATAGTGCTTGCACAGCCTTCATACATCCTGCCAGGTACAACAAATCTTTAATAGCATAATTGCCCTATAGATGTTTCTCTCAGTTAAGGACAATGATCCTAATCCACCATCAATGTAAATCACTGTGTCTCTAACCAAGTCAGGATTTCTGCACTGGTTCAAACCAGATGGTTCCTCAGCCCACGAATCGAAGATGTAAGGAATTATTTCTACTTATTTTATATCTGTTCATACTTTTTTGGGAAAACTACATTTCAAAAAAAAAAGAAATCACAATATCAAAAATTGAGTTGCCACCATGTTTTCCTTTTATACCAGAGACTAAACTTTTATTTTGAGAGTATGAATCAGAAATACAAGATTACATAGCAACTCTGTAGGGAAAAAAATAAAAAATGCTCCATACACATTTCTAAGAAATTACTGCACATATTAATTGCAAATATATAATCTGGAGGTAGGAATCAGTCTAATTAACACCTAAAAAAAGATGTTTAAGCTAAAGATTGTCCATAGGAAAATCATAAAAAAACCATCATTCAAATTCCTTGAAACATCTGCTGTTATCCAAATGTCCACTTAATCAGTACAAATTGAAAGACAAAATAATTATTGCAATGTTTACAAGAACATTTACAGGAATAACTACATGCAGTTAGACAAAATTATTTTCCTGACACTTATTTGGATAATTTAAAAATTATTCCTATGAAAGATTTAATTTAATTAAGAAGTAAATAAAATCAACAAGTTTTCTTAGACTAATAATGAAAATAAATCACTTGTCATAAAATATCAATGAGTGAATTAGAGTCTCTTTCCTCCTACTTATGGCTGTACAAATCCTAGAGCAAAATAATACATTAAAGTAGAAAAATATATAAATCAAGTGAATGAGTAGAAAAATATATAAATCAAGTGAATGCAGTTGAGCAGTAATTGACCCTCTCTTGTAGCTTTTGGTGTCCTACTGTCATACTTTTTTTTTTAATTTTCTTTTTATTTTATAGCATCTTTCTGCTGAGTTCCTCATATGTGAGCTGCTGGAGTATGAATGGAAACAGCACTGCTCCACTGACTCTTGGTGAGTTTACCCTTTCTGTAATCAGTAGTCTCACATTTGAAAATAATTACTTGTCTCCCTCATATTGGTTGAAAGCAGTGACCTTGGCAGTGGATGGAAGTCACAGTTAGTTGATTTAGTGTTTTCTGCTGGCTGGACACCGGAGGGTGTTTCATATCACAAAATGCTCATCTGTGCCCAGTGCTGTGCACTGTCAGAGTAAAACAAAGGCTAGATACATACATGTTTCTAGCAGCTTCAAATTTCTCTATGAGCCACTCTCCAAAAACAAACCTCAAAGTCTACATAAATTCAAGTCAGTTTTGGTACCTCAGATATTTTTGGCTCATTTATTTATTTTTCTAAAAAGATCTAACTCTGGATATCTAGAGATACTTTTGCTTATAAGGGAATACTTATTCAAAAAAGCCCCATAAATCTTGTACATATCAGACAAGCAACACGTGTTTCTTAGCAGATTCAACACACATTTTAAATTTAAATATCTTATTTTTTTTCTTGTGGAATGATGGTTTATTTGTTAAGCAGAGTTTTGTTTAAAAACACAAAACTACAAAAAGGTAAATAAGCAGATTAATTTGTTCTATTAAATTCTTAAGACAACAAGTCAATGAATCACTGACTTTTTTTTTTCTTTTTTTTTTTTTTTGTACTTTCAGATGGTCTGTACACTGATTTTGTTTGCTAACAAAAAGTCTTTTTTTTAGTTTTAATAGACCAGGATGAGGAAATCTTTTTAATCTGCAAATTATGAATAACTTATTGGTTGTATTTGCGATCTGACATTTAAAATTCACCTTTAATAGTTGTTAATCACAGTAGTTATTACATCATTAACTCTCATTCATCTTGAAAGTCACAGGAGTTAGTTCTGGGGTTTCAGTATTGGCAAACATATCTAAATGTTTCCCTCCCACTGAAGTCAATGTGTATGGTACCACACACCTGAGAGAGGAGAGGAGAGTGAAGAGGAACTGGCTGCCTGGAGATCTCCTGTGTTAGAGAGACAACGGGGTGAAATGATCTTGCGTGGGCCTCCCAAATGCCAAAGTGGGATTATATTTATAGGTATCTAAGTAAAGATCTGCTGTATAAGAACGCCAAATTCCTCATGCTTTCAAAACCTAACCCACCTCTAACTCCTGTCCATTAACTCATAGTTTTCAGCTTCTTTAACCAGAAGACTTCAGTGCTTTCTAAACCAAGGTTCTAGCCCATGGCCACAGTCCATCTCAGTTTTCAGTCATCTTCTCCTTCATGTCTTAAATCTCTAACTTAAACCAAATCAGATTTTCTGAATCCCCTCTGACTGCTGTCACTCTCTGCAAGCATCTTGTAGGTTGCTCTGTCCTTGGACTTCTTTGAAAACACATTCCTACTGTTTCCAGATGAAGTTCAGAAGTCCGGATGTAGAAGGTACTCACCAAAAATCAGCTCACAGTGGTCCTATGAATATGACTGAGATTGAATAATTGATGAAGGTGCTGCTTCTTTTCTTCCCCTCCATTTTTTTTTCATTCTTTCTCTACCATTAGACCACCATAAAATTGATTTAGATACACAGATTAAAGTTACGTTCTTTATTTTATATTCATAAAAAATAATTGTGAACTTTAAATCTATGAACATATTTCTGAAATGTGAATTTAATCTCTGCTAGATAATCTCCCTGCACTAGAAGCTCTTACAATCAGCTTCATAAATGTTATATCTCCAGTGGACCACATATGTTACAGCTCAGGGAAACTCTAGGCGTCTGGCTTGTCCCTTAAGCTTATGCTGGACAGGACATGGGTGACCACTGGACAGGAGATAGGAATTGCTGTACCTGAGAGGTAAGTGTGAGAAGCTGACATAAGTCATAGACAGTGCTGAGAAGGAAGGCAAATTTTATGGTTGGTTGCACAGGGAATTGTAAGTCAGTCTGTGTCAGGCTTCACAGATACTTAGAGATGAGACTTGAGTACGTGCTGAGTATTAAAACCTTGTAAAGCCAACAGTTCCTAAATACCATATATTCTCTATAAGGATGAGATTTGACTATAGGTGTAGCAAAACTAGAACCACAGAAAACATAACTTGTCAGACTGCCTGAGAGGAGACTGGGATGGGGGAAAGGAAGTACAAGAGTATTAGAAAGAAGAAGCAGAACACAGGAAAATGTACAAGTTACCCAAAGGAACTAAGCAGGGTGGTACTTGCTAGACAGCCCAGCATATGGTCACCACAGCTAGTGCAGCACAACAAAGGAAATCCATAGTGCTGACCTTAACACAAAACTCAAATGTGCTTCCTCAACCAGGAGGAAGCCAACAAGAGAACACCTAGATGGAAGAAGGATCAGAGTTCTGGTATTACCATATCAAAACCCATCCACAAACCCATCCAGAGCACAGTGTACTGGATACGTTTATCTCCATGGTCTGGACCAGAGCCATTGTCTCTGATATATGTAGAAAATACAAATATGGGTATGTGGAGAGTATATCCTGGCTTTGCTCATATTTCCTATTATTTCTGTGTCAAGGCTATAATAACAGGGTTTGGGTAGCTCTCATTCCAACTGCATTATGTACCCCACATGAATTATAGTACTTTTGTCATAAATAACTTGTCTGCAGACACAGCTCCTTGCCATGTAAAGATTATGCAGTTAAGTAATCCTTAACTTGTAGCTTATCAGTGTGTTAATACTGAGAATGAATTGCATAAATTTAATGTAAATTCAAGTGAACATGCATAGGCAAATGCTTTAGCAATATGCTGTACCTCTAATGTTTATTAAGAAGTCAAGGAAGCTTCCTAAGAGTAAGCTTTTCATTCTTACATCCTGGCTAAATTTCGGCTCAGGTAATTACACTCTGCCTGCTTCATTTTCCCTTGCATTTTTAATTAGCTTCAGCATTCTTCTGCTTTTGTCCTGAGCCACTTTACAGTGTGGTTGTGCTCTATTAACCACTGCAGCATAATACACCGCAAACATACTGCAGAGCTGGCTGAAGCAATTTCTTTCTGTATAGCTCATAATGTAAAATAGTTTTGAGGCATTCTGCGAAGAATAGTTCTCCACAAACATATGGACACTTAGCATGAAATCAATGTAGCAAGCAAAGGTTGGCCAGCCCCTCTGGTCCTGATCCAGCTGAGCACTTCAACACATGGAGGCTTCTTTTGGCTTCATTTCCCGTGTGTAAGTATTTTGCTGGAACTCTGCACAAAAAGAGGAAATTCTGTTTGATCTGCGATCAGAATTGCTGGTGAGGGTTCTGTACAGTCTCTGACACTAATCTCTCATTTGGAGCTGATTTCCACAATTTCTCCTCTCTCCATTCTATACATGAGGTTTCCTGCAGCAACCACACAGCTTTTCAGGGAAAGAGTAAAGCAGGCAATAAAGCAGATTACTCTATGTTCTCCAGGGGGAAAGGACTTTGTTAACTTTCACCTCACAACTGCCTTTATGGGGAAATCAAAATATACCTTATCACTGAAGCAAAATACCCAAACTCCTGGTAATCTTCAGTTGTAATATACCTGTCTTTGCTATAAATGAGAGCTATGTAGCTGCTGTGCACATAATTTTTTCATAGCTGATTTTATTATATTAGATGCTGAAGCTAATTAGTGCAAATGCAAATCTACATTACCTATACCTTTCATCAGTTATTAAATTTACCATGGATAATGATACCTTACCACAAAAATCCTAGCACTTATCACTTCCAATGTAGTGCTCGGACATTTATATTCCTTTCACAATATATATTAAATTAGAAAGGCAGACCTAGATCCCTAACTCTGTGTTTCTCTTCATGATGCAAGGGTTGTAAACTGACAACTTGAAAGAATTAGGAAAATAAGACTGTTATTTAAGGTGTATTAACTGAAAAAAAGGATACACGCAATAGAAACTTGTTCTCAAGGAGCAGAATCTCTCATTTTTTAAAGAATGTGGAGTATTCTTCTCCAAAGGTATTTGAAAGAAGCAATATGTATACAAAGGATATACAAAAGCTGAGTGCTCCTTTTCAAACATATATTTATCTCCTGCCTTCTCTACAGATAAAGGTACTTCACTTTTAAAACAGACTTCTAGGAAACCTATATGACATTAATTGACAAATATTAAAAATGTTATTCTCCTATTCAGAAAGAAAAATCTCATTTTAATTACAAGAAACTCACAATTAGATATAAAGCCTGAAAAGATATAATTATTCTTTAAATGCAGTAATATAAGGTATCCTTGTGTGATGGTCATTTTAAGACATTTGACATCAGACAAGTATCTGCTGATGAGAAACGAGAACTGACTGAAATGTTTTTGAAATAATGTATTTGCAGAAGAATGCAGAGATTGATAACATGAAAACAGGTTTGCATGGATTTTGCTTCATTGTTTGCTAGGCAACTGTTTCATTTAATAGCTCCAGTACTGATTGCACAGGTTCTGCAAAACAACATTATAATCAGCCTACTTCTATATTGATGTGATGGGGCAGAGAAACCACACAGTAGCAGACATGGTGTTAATGGGAGTCAAATGGTTTTCTTAGCCCATGAAATTGAACCTAGATATGAATAAACAGTTGAACTGGGAGCTAAAACATGTAGTTTCCTTTAAAGAACAATAGGACTGCTCTTGAGAGAAGTCTTAGCTCCCGTAAAAGGGTGTAGGAAAAGAAACTACCTCAGAATCGTTGTTTCAGAATAAATACTTGGCTGCATTGAAAGAAAACATTTAGTTGATTTTGACATTTTCTTTTCTCTGGTGGTGACAAGCTTCTGGTGTTGTAATTTAAAGGGAAGAAACTAATAATTTGGGGATCATGTCATTAGAATAGTCTATTAGAATTCACTCGACAGTGTTAATCTTACTGCCCACTTTTGCTATCTGTGATATTCTCATGCATTTTTCTACAATTTTTAAAAGTGAGCTTATGTAACTGCCTGTAAAGAGACAATATACCTACTGTTTACACTGTCTTCCTTAATCAACTTGAATCAGTCCTTTATATTGTTCTAAAAGCATGCATTTATAAGGAGAAACAGAGAAAGTGGCTTCTAAAACTAAGAGACAGTGCTCATTTCAACACAGAAAAGAGCCACTACAAACCCTGAAAATGTTTGTAAAATCTTGGGTGAGGAAAAAAAAAAACTCGTGGGTGTACCTGCTGACATCCCACTTGGACCTACAGGCAGTGCTGAGACCTGTTCTAACAGGTAGCCAATCCATTCACTGTGAAAATGGAAGCTGTAAAACAAGTGGCTTTAGCTTAATCTTCCTTTGGGCCATAGACATTAGCAGCTAATTCTTTCGCTTGAACATACTATGATTGCAGTCTTACAGTGATTTTAAAATTAAATAATGCTTTATGGTTGTGATTATAAAATATTTCTTGCAAAATATAAAAAAAATTATTATTATAGGTTTTGCTGTCTTGCTCTTCTCTCACACCATTAAGAGCTAGACTGTGTCATTTTAAGAGGGAAATTTTCAAAATACATGTCCTTTAAAAAAGTCGAACACCATATATATGTCAAAAGTTTATGTCCCGGGGATCTCACTCTCCTAAGGGCCAAGCAAAAGAAGTTTAGATTTCCAACCTATTAAGCAATGTACAGTAGTTTAAAAAAGAGGAAACCCATCCTACTATAAACAGTTCTAAGCTAAAAACTAATGTTTTCCATGCACAGCACTCAGCTAAAAAAAAAAAAAAAAGAGAAATGTAGTAAGTATGTATAAAAATATCACAATTCAGGCTTTTAACTCTGTTTCAAAGAGACAAAGTTCTACTAATGTTGTCTTAAACTGCTACTGTGTAAATTTCTTATTTCCTTGTTAGTAATATTCTAGGAAGTAATCTGTCTATGTTTTTTTTTTTCTTTTATCAACAGATGTCAGATCAAGAGAACAAAAACCCCCTAACAAATCACCAAAAGAGCTGATAGTGAAAACAAAGGTAAAAATCATAAGTTTTTACTCTGTTTTGCATTATTTGAAGGCTTGTCTTCAAGTTCCCAAAGGGAACATTTCTTCTTGAATGCAGCAATTAAGTTTATCATTCTTTCACCATTATAAAGGTTTGGGTGTTAAAAAAAAAAAACAAAACAAACAAACAAACAAACAAAAACACATTAAAAAGAAACCCAGACCCCCAAAAACTAACTAACTTGTTCTGTAACTTGGGTGTAACAAAGTAATAAAAACAGAATGGAAAACTAGATGGGTTTTTGTTTGGCTTTTTAGTTGTGGGGGGTTTTTGTTTGTTTTTTTTTTGTTTGTTTGTTTGGGGGGGTTGTTTGTGGTTTTGTTTGTTTGTTTGTTTGGTCATTGTGGGTTTTTTTGGTGGGAGGTGTTGTGTATTTTTTTAAATTCACTCCAGAAAGAGAGTAAAGTGGCTCAAAAATATTCCATGTAATTACATCTTACCTACAACTATTTCAGCTTCTTTAAGCAAGTTGAATGTCCGTCTCGTGTGTTTTAACTCTATCTTTGTGAACTGGAAAAAATGTTTTATGCACAGGATGCATGTTTCCCAGTTGCCCTCCATTTTCATTACTGCAGGTGACCATTTCTGTGCAGTGCAGCAATAACCACCCTTGGTTCAGTGCAATAATTTTCCTGAAAACCTGGTGGCAGACAAGCTGTGACCGCCAAAGTACTGGGATGTCTTGGTTTGTAGTGAGTAGCAAATACACTTAGAGTATAATCCCGGTGGTAAAATATCTTTAATGAAAATGTATGATTTGGATACTGCTAAGTGATAATTGCTATGCTTCTAAATAGACAAGAAAGCTTTGGAGAGTTTCAGATCTTTTTTTGTTGCCTGGAAAATCCCTGCAATGTATCCTGTTTATTATCATTCATATGCACATAATTGTACTTTTGGACTACATTAAAAATATGCAATGCAGAAGTACAATCAAATAGTGCAATGCAGCACACACTAAATTACAGAATGGAAAAATCCAGGGGAGGATTTTCTCCTTTTTTTCATTTCTTTCCTTCACATGGTGTTCATACTCCTGAAGAAATTAACTGCAATTTCTCACTTCTAAGCTTCACAAACACAGGGATTTTTCACAGGGAAGCACAGCTGATCAGGTGGCAGCCATGAAAATAGTAGTTTCAAATTACACAAATGAATACAACATTTATATTTCCTTTATTGACAGGACCCCAGGGTAAATTTTACTCTTAAAACATAGGATTTTGAAAAGCAAATTCTCACGGAGCTAAAACAGTGAAATTTAACACATGAAAATGTGTAAGACAGTGTACAGATAAAGTAAAATATACTATAAAATGCACACTTAAAGTTTCTGTTTTCATTAAATAATTGCAAAAACATTAGATGTTACTTTCTGAAGTCTTAAATATATACACATATGTAAGGAAAATACATAAATATCAAGTGCTCAGAATAAATCTATTAGCTCTTTTCCTCTAAATGTGTTTTGTCTCTGCAGCTTATTGCACTAATCTGTTTCTGCTGCACCTTGAATTCCCCTGCTTTTGCTTCCTGTTAATCTTATTTTTACAGTAGATTTTACTTATACATGTACAAAGACTAAGACTGTTGAAAGAAGTGTTATATATTAGAAAAGTCTAAGGTTTATGACAAAAGGGAGTGATGATCTTTCAAGTTAAAAGGCAAAAAGTGTATATAAACACAAGGGGAAAACACTTTCAAAGTTTTACCATAGAGCCTGAAATAAGACAAGTTTACTACTCCCTGTGCTTTATTTCACTGCTGAGGAGAAAGTTCAGAATATGATTTTTTCAATAAAACCTAAAAACAAAAAGCCTAAATAAGTGAAAAGAGTAGTGAAAAGTCAGCAAGAGGTGAAAAGTTGACAATTCTCTGAAGCAATGCATTTCTTATTTATATTTATGTTTTATTCCACTTGACCCTTGACAGAACCAGTTCACACGCATTCTTAATGCCTTTCCACAGTTGGATTTACAGTCATACAACTGCAGAGTTTGCCTTGTAAGAGATTACTCAATGCACACAAAAGGCACATAGCAAAAGAACCCACATTTATGAAGGTACACTTCATAATCACATATTCTATTATAAATTTAATTCCAGATGAGGGAACATGAAGTCCAGTAATTTAGCTGGCTAATGGAAAGAGCCCTCTGCTTTCTGACAGTTTGCAATGTAACATATAATCTACCAGCTGCAATCACCAATTATAAATACCTCTAAAGTAGATAATGAACATTAGTTCTTTAGCAAGTGTAGTGTAGCTTTCAACTTTTCACTCATACTGACTCAGACTAGAACAAGAATTCATTCTTCAAAGTGACAATGTATTCTTTAAAACATTCGCACTTTCCCAGCAAGAATGGGCAAAAGCCTTTTCAATGTATGTTATTACAGACTTTTTTAATCGATTACTGGGATATTTTGTGCACAGCTGTCTTCTAGTATTCTGATATATTGCTTTATAGACTTTACTTTCCTTATAGAATAACTATTTCCTTAAAAAAAAAAAAATAGTTTTAATATCAGTATGTTTTACGTGTCTCTTCACTGTTAGTATGTCCATGAAACTCAGCATGGATTTCCATTTTATCCTATGAAAGCCAACAAAAGACAACTAGAGACTCACTCCATCAGTGCAAGAGGATTCTAAATGTCAAATCCTTATCCTTCTGCTGCTGGCTTCTGTGGATTGCACAGATAAGTTCCTCTGCTAATGCTGTTTGTTTTCTTACATAGTGCAATCCAGAAAAAAAATCTTCTATGCATTCAAAAATTTCTTATGAACGGTTACCATAGAAATATCCATTATTATTGATGAAGAAAATGACAAACAAGTTCATTTACTGCCTTCCAAATGATACATAGTTGCATACCACCAGGGGAAATACTATTCTATAGGAAAAAGGTATTTCATGAGAGAATGTAACTGCTTTGTTTTGAACTTTTTCATGCAAAGTACACTGTATGCTTTTAAAAGATGGGCTTATATCCTAACCAAAACCATTTAAATTATTCTTATTTGGCTTTTCTAAAATTAATCAGCTGAATTAAATTTCCAGCAAGAGTAATTTCTTTTTAACACATACAAAGTATTAAGAAGATAAATTTGGAGTGAAACATACAAATACACAAACCAGATACTGTCGAAATTTCTCCAGTCTTCTCTGACCTTGATATTCCTAGTCCTGCTGATCAGAAAGATAAGTCAAACTTCATTTTGACAAAGAGACTGACAAATTGTTTCTATAGTAAAAACTAATACCTACAATTGATTGCATTGTCACCATAAACCATTGCCATCCAGACCATTGCTCATATCCAGCGGCATATTTCAATTGNCCAATGGTTGATTCTAGGAAATGAGGAGGAAAAAAAAAAAAAAAGGAATAATAGGTTAATGACAAGAATTCATAGAGAATCCTTTATTTCACAAACATATTTAGCATTTGCATGATCAATCACAGGTGTAATTGAAACTATACTTAATACAACATAATTCCTATTGTAGGTACCTGGGGGCTAAGATTAGTAGACCACAAACCTGCATATTATTTTAAGATGACTGAGAAGACTGAAGTCAATAGAAAGATGATATTGTTAAGATAGAGTTAGTGGCAACATGACACAAAAGGTTGAGGGGAAATGGAGAGGAAAATAAATCAACATTCACACTGGATGTTTGTGCAGGTGGTGTTGCTATTCCTTAGTCTATTCATCAGTAGGATGTCTAAACAAAGAAGTGAGGTAGGTACAAGGTGGAGATTTTGAACATAAATGTTAGAATTCCCACATAACTTTTAGGTTTCTGAATTTTCCTCTATTGAAAGGCTTTACAGAGGCCCACTTGAATAGATAGCTTCAAGCATATGAGCACTACAAAAGTGGAATAGAGTTACTGGACTGGTTGCAATGCAACTAAAATACATATCAGGTATCAAAAGGAACAAAAAAATATTTTTTTTAACAAATACCAGTTTTATTTGACTTGCTATACCAACTTTCCCTCAGTTATGCTCACACAATCCTATAGTAACTGGTGTTTTTTTGAGAATCAGTGGGATCACACAAAAACTTCCACTAAACAATATAAAACAGAACCAGTTCATAAAAATCATAATCCCTTCTCAATTAATGAACTGAGAAAGATATATTCACTGAGTATAAAAGACAACTGACTTTCATTCAATAGGTCCCTTAGAACATTAATGTCCTTATGACTGCAAAGTACAACCTTGACTGAAGAAAATATATGCTTTAGCTCTTGAAACTTTAAAAGCTATCACCAAGAGCAAGCTGGAAAGCTTTTTAAAACCCTATTTATTCATCGAGGATACATTGTTTGTTATCTTAATGGTATCTATGAAACACTGTGAATCACTACCTATCCCTATTAAATCTACTTTCATATTTCTTCCCTCTCCTGCTCTCTCAACTCTATTTGGAGAAGTTGATGAGGCTGAATAAAGACTGTAATAACAGAATTTAATGGGTATAGTATCTGTAGGTAGACAAGGTCATAAGTGTTGAATAAGAAACAGCAAAGGCAAAGGAAAGAAGCATTGTCTTAAACAAATCAAGACCTTTCAAAAACCTATTGTTAGTTAATATCCCAAGAAAGGGACTCACTTCTTCCTTGAGTGAAATTCTTCATTCATAATGAAAAATATTAGACTGTTATTTCTAATTATTTCTATAAGCTTGTTCCTTTTCTTGAATTTTTCACCAAATACTTTGCTTAGACCACTAAACGTTTATAAATGCACAGTTTAACAAAAGCAGCTCTGCAACTAATTTCCCCTGGTTACAGAGGAGTCTATGACTCTAAATCCTTTGGCAAATCTAGGGTTTTATAGAATCACAGAAAATTTTGGCTTGGAAGGGAACATTAAAGGTCACTCAGTCCAATATCCATGCAACGAGCAGGGACCTCTTCATCCAGATCAGTTTGCTCAGAACCCTTTCTAACCTGACTTTGAATGTTTCCAGGGATGGGACATCCCCCACCTCTCTGGGCAACCTATTCCAGTGTTTCACCACCTTCATTGTAAAAAAAATTCTTCCTTATATCTAGTCTAAATCATCCAATTTATAAATTTAGTTTAAAACCTTTACCCCTTGTCCTATTACAATAGGCCCTGCTAAAAAAGTCTTTCCCCATCTTTCTTATGGGCCTCTTTCAGGTTATGAGGCCCCAACACTTGTCCACAAAGCCTTCTCTTCTGCAGACTAAACAACGCTGGCTCTTTCAGTCTGTTTTCATAGGAGAGGGGTTTGCGGATATTTTGAGTAATCCCTTCCATAATTTTAAATTTGAAGATTTAGTAATTTGTATTTTCCTCTGTTACCTCACCAAATATTTTAAACCAGGGCTAAACAAACTTTCTACGGGATAATACCCTGCAGTGTCAAAGTTACTTCATGGATAGTGTTAGCTGTAGGCACTATTGTCAACTTGACACTTGACATTAAGTTTGTTTTAATACATGGATTCCATTATTTCACATATTAGGGGATTGAGTAATCATCATTTCTCTGAGAAAGAAATTTCAAGTGAATGTGTGTTCTCTTTTATTTGTTATACTGTCATATGGTAATATCAATAGTACTTAGAATGCATCCAGTCCAAGAATGAAGCTCATGTATTTTATTAGGTTATTTTATCGATAGTGCTAATAAAATAATATTAATAAATTGCACAATTAGAAATGTGTCAGTTTTCATATAAAAATTTTTCTCCCCCTGCTCTTCCTTTTCTTCTTCCTCTCACCTAGCTCACAAACTTTAATCTTCGTTTCTTTCTCAGAACCACTGCTGTTCTTGAGCCAGACTGTTGTTTTTCTTCCCTTCTGCAATTGCTTCTTCCATTTTATCTCCCTTGGAGCCTTCAGTGAGTTGTTGCATCCTCCCTTACATCTCCTGGCTTGTCCTCAGACCTATTCCATCCCCTCACAATTTCTTCTTCTCTTTCAGCTCAGATTGTTTTGCTCCTAACTTCTAACACATAGAGAAGTTCTCAGTGTAACTTTTGTTTCCATGTATCTCAAAAGCATAATAAAAATAATGTATGTATTTGGTCAATATTCACTTAACTCAAAACTTTGTAATACTCAGCATTAGCTGTACGAGTTCAGTGAAATTCCATTTAATATATTGCACTATTAACCCACATTATCAGTGAGAGCAAAGTCACTAACACAAGGACTCAAGTGAACCAATATTTATTAGTATAAAATCAGGAGTAAGAATTATGGCCTAATAAAAGATAGATTTCAGGGAAAAGAG
This sequence comes from Scytalopus superciliaris, assembly GCA_013400415.1. Classification (NCBI taxonomy): domain Eukaryota; kingdom Metazoa; phylum Chordata; class Aves; order Passeriformes; family Rhinocryptidae; genus Scytalopus; species Scytalopus superciliaris. The sequence continues at coordinate 328,634 of VXBX01000106.1, read as the reverse complement.
AGTAAGTGAAGGAAAAAGAATTATGTTTGATGTGAGCATCAGTAATAAGGGATCAAACTAAACATTTGAATCATAAACTTCTAATAAAACATTCACTTCATTTTGAGTAGGTACTTTGCAAACATATAATATCCTACTTGGCATTGCTTTTGGTTGATTAATTCTCTCCAGGTGTATGTCAGGCACTTTCACTTACACGCTTCAATACCCATATTCATCAGTCAAGTCATTACATGATTTTTTTTCCCTAATATTTTCAGCTACTAAGAGCTGGACTGAATATATGGGTAATACAACAGAGGGGTAAAACATCCTCCCAATCTGTTTATTACAGTAAGTAGAGATAATACAGTAGCAGTGTATAATAATAACACACCAGATCCTTCACTGGTCTAGTGATTTCATGAGCAAAGTTGGGTTGCTGACTGATGTTCTGGTACTACATTTAATTAGTGACTCACTCACCCATAGCAAAGACAGCAACTTGCTGCACAAACCAAATAAAAAGAGGAACAGTACTTCCAATGTATTATGGGACTAGCAAAACCACGTCCACTCTTTCCCTGTGGATTTGAATTCTCTGGCAGGACATTTAGCCAAACAATAGTGCTTCTTCATGACAGCCGGGTGAAAACAATCGGAAATCTGTCGCATCAGTTAAGTACAGATTTTTTATTTAGTTGGATTTTTCTTTGTTTACTTTGTAAGTTTCTTTCCTTACCAGAGAGGTGATTTTCTATTCTTCATCTGCTAAGATACTTCTATATCCTGGTCAATTCAGATCTAAAGAAATATTACATAGTCTTGCATACACACTGCAGAAGTGATTTTTTTTTTTAATCTTTTGTGTCTTTGTTCCCCTAAAACTCTGGATCCGACACTAGGAGCCTGGCAGCAGTGTTTCATGTACCATCCTAAGTGAACTTCCTAAGGCTGTTAGGTTTGCTAGGCTTTAGAGTGCTCTGAATGCTGAGGTTAAACTAATTCCTGTTTGCAGTATTTATGACTATTTTATTATAAATTAGAAAAAAATCATAATGAACTTCAACCAACTGCAAGAGTACACACATTTCTGCAGCTTAGAATGAAAAATTATTTGAAGTACAGACTGTGCATTTTGATCTCATATATAGTAGTACCTTTAGCTTATATATAGCTGTTCTATAAGAGTCTACTCTATAAGAGTCGCAGAATCATGTAGTCAGTCAACTAAATTCACTAAATTTCAAAATAAAAGAAAATCACTTAGCAAAAATATATGTACAAGTCCCTATAAATTGTGTAGGTAGGCAGAGAAATTCTAAGCCAAAAGCAAGGGTTCCAAAAGAGTTTAGATACGATATAGGAAAGATTGTCACTGTACAGAGAAAACTTACAGTTTTCAATTTAATGCTGGAGATCTGACTACTGTATCCTTTAAATTCACTAAATGCTTTTCAAAACAACAAATAGCGCCTCTTTAAAAGTACTCCCCTTGAAGTTTAGGTGCCTCATTTCCTTATATACATTCCAAAATTCCATTCCAACTTGTTTGTTTTCAGATATTCATCAGTGTATAAATATGCACCGCTTTGCTTGCCCGCTTGCATTTCTGATGTTGTTTCAGATTTGCTGGAAACATTTACCTCTCCTGTGAGGAAAGGCTGAGACAATTAAAGTTGTTCAACCTGGAGAAGAGAAAGCTTCAGAATGACCTAATTGTGGCCTTCCCGTACCTGAAGGGAGCCCACAGGAAAGATGGAGAGAGACTATTTACAAGAGCCTGTAGTGACAGGACAGGGGGGAATGGCTTCAAAGTGAAAGAGGGTAGGTTTAGATTAGATATGTGAGGGGGGTGAGGAACTGGAACAGATTGCCCAGAGAGGCTGTGGATGCCCAGTCCCTGGAAGTGTTCAAGGTCAGGCTGGACAGGACTTTGAGCAACCTGGTCTAATGAAATTTGTCCCTGCCCATGGCAGGGCGGGGATGGAAAAATACGAACTTTAAGGTCCCCTGTAACCTAGGCCATTCTATGATTCTATTATATAAATATAAGCACTTAATCTCATTTTAAAAAATCAAGCATATAATCACTAATGAGAACACCGGACAATTTCCTTAACAATAAGCTAGTTAGTTGATCAGAAAAAAATACTCAAATTTTTGCAAATTAGTGTAGGAACAAAGGTTGCTTGAAAGCCTTGCAACTGACACATGAAACTAAGTAGACGTAAGATAATTACCTAAACATCAAATTATTGGACTAGATAAGTTATGTGATTGGTTACACTTTTTTTTTTTTTTTTAATTGTCTTAGATATTCAACCTACCTTAAAATAGTCCTCATTGTTTCATTTGTGAAACAAGCTGAATGACTGCTTCTTTTTTTATATAAGTGCAGGATTTCAAAATCTGGAGAGTTGGAAAACAGATAGCAAGTGTATTTATGCTAGGTGTTCAAGAGCAAGCAAGGTTGTAGAGATAGAAGGAAAAGAACCCTGACTTACAATTTAGGACATTAATGACTTTCAGAGTTTTTCAAATGTGTTTGCCCTCTTTGTTCACCTGGGGAATAAATTTAGGTCTTGGAGAACACCAGAAATGTACAGTCCTTTCAGTTATTCATTGTCTTCAGCAATCAGCCTTCCTGTCTCTGTTGTAAAACCCCTACAACTGCTTTTGACCGTGCAGGGAACCCTCTGAAGAGCATATATTGATGGGTTTCTTTGCGGTTAATAAACCAATGCAAAAATTACAGCTACCTTAGATTTATGATGGAAGAAAACTCCAAGCTGCTCAATTGGCTCAGCTTGTTGCTAAAGTTAATGAAGTCACTGCCAAAAGAAAGAAGAATGGCATGAAAGTGATCACTCTATTTCTGTACATACTCCAACATGAACTAACTGAGACTACACTTAATTCATGGAATATTCTTGACTGAAAACACAAATATCACAGTGTTTGATTCCAAAATTGGGAAAGATCTATCATATACTTGATATGTAAGAAATAGTGATGTGCATATGACTAAGTTCAGCATTGAGAGCATAGATGAGAGTTTCATCATTGTAGCGCTGAAGAAAAATCTATTCACCAACTATTCCTCTTTTGTAGAATTTAAAATAAATATAGAGGAGGTTTGTTAGGAAATAAAGCTCTCAAGAAAGCATTTATCATTCTTTGGAATTGAGGACAAAAGCTCTGGTTTCGATTTCTAGACAAAAAATGGCAGGTATTTTTGCATATTAATCTTGCTCAAAGTATTTCAATATCAGTTTTTTTCTTTTTCACTATTAGTGATTTAAACTATTTAATGCTATCACTTTTGAAATAAGTTTGAAATAATTTCAAATGTCACTTTTTATAATATTGACAGTGGGTTTTTCTCTCTATCCATTCTTACTGTCAATATATGTAACAGTTAATCAGATTATTTCCTGACAAACATAAACATTTAAATTTCAAGTAAAGTGGTTATTTTTTATTCAACAAAGGACTATATTTGAAATATTTGAGACAGTGAAAAAGCAACTCAAAAACTATTTTAGGTCTTTATCCTCAAGATCAGTTGTAGTTATACATCTCATTATGAAGAAACAAATGTAATTTCACTTAATTTAAAAAGGATATTTTTTTGTTGTATTATTTTCTGCAAGAACAGAGGAAACATGCTTATAAAAATTATAAATAGCATTCTAAAAGAAAAATAGTTTGGATACAGAATACACTTCTTCCAAAGAAGAAACCCTGCTATGATTCAGAGATACCTGAATTGAGTAGCCTGTTTGCAGCAATGAACCAGCCACAGAACTCACCAGAAGACTGAAGTTATTAACATAACTGAAATGCCACCAGCTGTATTGACAGCAAGAGAATTC
>VXBX01000106.1:310104-324746 GCA_013400415.1 Scytalopus superciliaris | reverse complement strand
AAAGGGGGGGGGGGGGAGAAAACACCTAGTACTTTTTAAACACTAGCCAGCTTTTGTTTTTAATAAGTTCTGAACAGTTAGCTATGGAAGTCATGAATTACAGAGCATGAGCTTTGAAAGTGGTTTTGTTGTGTTTTTTGTTTGTTTTCTTTTTTAATTCTTATTCAGCAGTATGCAATGTTTTGATACAAAGAGAAGAAACTTAACTAGCCTCTAGGAACACTAAGTGAGAGTGTTAAAAACATGAAAGGGTCATGATTTTCAATATGTTGGGAAAATAAAGCAGTTTATATTCACATAAATGACTGTAGGTTATATATACAGTAGACTTTACCTGTATATGTCTAATAAAGTACTTTTTTTCATAAAGACTCCTAAACTTTGACACAATATTGTTGTCTATCAGGATTACAATGACACAGAGAGTCATGAATTCCACCCCCAAAATGGGCCCCGTTAAATAAATCTATGATTACACCTGTAAATTGAAGCCTATAAAAAATTGTACTATAGATGATTCTGTGTAACAGTCTGTGCTACTTTAACTATATAACAACAGTACTTTAGCACCAAGGTCATTTTACACAGCTTTATTTTTCAGTTCCTTTTTTTCTTCATCTCAATCTTTAAGGACTTTTATAAAAGCTAAAGATCAACAGTTCTGGTGTACATGATGATATTTAATATTAATACATGTGAGATATCTAATATACATATGTAGATATATAACTGCACTGAATCTAGATCGATGCTGCCAAAAAAAGGGACAGAAAATATTGGGAAAATTATAAGGTATTCCACCCCAGTCAGTATCTAGAGTTAGACCTATCTATCTCTTGTAGCCTTGCAAAATACAGTGCCTGTCTTTAAGGTTATGCAGTCCTGAAAATTACAATCCAGGAGAAAGGATGCCATTTATAGCACTGCTTGACAACTGATAGGTTCTGTCTGTGTTTAATTTAATTCCTTCTGCCTTAAATACAATAATATGGGGATCGCAGCAAAAGTAGAGCTTGTCAAAGGGGAACTTTCCACATCTTCAAGGAACTAGCATTGAATCAGTACCTCTTATTTAAAGCATCTTCAAAAAGACATACAGGTATCTGTTTTCCCTGATTTGAATTCTGTCAGCCTCTACTATATCTCACCAGATGACTGACATCTGGTAGTGCTTTCAGTTTCTTTATCTGAGGATGAATTGGTGGGGTTTTTTGAAATACTGAAAACATCCTTGCAGGAGAAAAAATGAGCACTGTTTGAGCTATTCCTTCATTCACTTTTGTGCAGAAATGAGTGATGGCAGGTGTCTAAGTGTGCTGCAGGTCTCACTGGAGCTTTGAAGCAGGATATTGTCCAGATTTCTGCATCTAGACCCCTCATATTAAATAGATTTCCTGGTCTGGTTAAGATCAATGGACTTCACATCAGGAATTTCAAGCAAACATTGTTTTTCTGTGTTATCTATTCCCAAACCATATTTAAGATAATTAAGTTCAATAATGTGCCAAGACTATAATTTTTGCTTTTTCATATGTTTCGTGTCCTTATCCTTGCACAACTCTTTTAAAACTGTTAAAATCTGGATTATAAAACATTCTACCAATTTTAATAAGGACAGACTTTCTAAAGTCTGGAAAAATTTAAAAAACTTGCAACTGTTCTTTTTCCTATATCATATTAATTTTATCAGAATAAAATGCCTACTATACAGAGAACACATTTTTCTCACACAAGAGAGCACATTTCTAACTGTTATAGAATTATTTTCTATATATCTTCATCAAGTCACATGTTATTTTTGACATTTCAAAATAATAAAATAATTAAAATAGCAGCTACTACCCAAGATCATTCCTTGGTGCTTCACTAGATTTATCTTATTATCCTCAGTGGTTCAGTAAGGCCTTTTTATCTCAAAGAAAGCAAAAGAATAAATTTGCAGCTTCCATAATATCTCACTACAGAGACTACTTGTGTTTGCTTTGTACTTTTCCACAGATTTCTCTCAAGGGATCAAGCTTATCTACTGGGTGGTGTCCCTGCCCATGTCAGGAGGACTGGAACCGGATGGCCTTTAATGTTCCTTCCAACCCAAGCCTGTCTATGATTCTATAATCACCTTCCTCTCCTGTGGGACTGAGTTGTATGTGCTGAAATTAAACTTAGCTCTAAAATCCTAGGAGAGCTGTTCCAGGTTCTCCAGGGGTTTAGATACAATGTCAGTATATAATATTGAAATATAAGAAATATTCATCTCAATGAAGGACAACTGAAAGGTGTGAAAAGGACTGCTACCACATGAGAATGTCAAAAGCTGCCTATTTTTAGGAGCAAAGTTTATCTCTCCCATGAGAAAGCATACATAATGAAAGGTTTTAAAACAATGTTATCCATTTTAGACATAGCATTGAAAATCATATAGATGGAAGTCATTCAGTGAGCTTTATCCTTTAAAAGTATTTCCTTGCACAGGAATTGTCACATAATTACAGTTATGTTTTTTGTATGGGGAACTGCAAGATTTTTCTACTGCAGAGTGTTTTTTGTTAAGGAACCATATTTTAAAGCCGTTTTTTAATCAATCCTTCATTTATTGCTTCAAATTCATACCTAAATTACAAGCAAATGAGAAATCCCATTGAAGCATTCTAAAGATGCTGCAGATTAAATATCTGTTTAAACATCTTGCTCACTTAAGGCCCAAAGGTGAAATATAAAGAATTACTTCAGAGGTTTTCAGATACGTACATATGATTCAGAGAAAACATAAAGTCCTGCCAATGTCCCACCTGACCAAGTAACTTCCCAAGGCAGGGATAGATGCAGCAAATTTCTTCATAATTACATTTGTTGAAGATATGGCCATTAGCATTTACATAGTTCATTTATAAAAGATCATAATTTAACCCAGTGTTAAATGTGGCACAGTGGCAACAGTGCTAATGCTGCTAAGTTTATGTGTTTTTACAGCAACTGTGGCATTTTTTTCAGTCTTTGTGCCTCAGCCAGGGCCCACAGGCATTGTTCAGGATTTATTCACACCATCCTATAAGCAATTGCTGTGGAATCGACTGCTCAAGAGACTTGTCTGCCCACAGGTAATCCCAGGCACACCTCTCAAGGGGGGAGAGCAATGACAGTGAAAATGAAATAGTCCAGCAATGACACAGAACTGGAAGACAGAGTCAATGGTGAGAACAGAGGCAGGGAGACAGGAGTGTTCATGCTGAATTCAAAATGAAGTCAGATTGAATTTTAGTTTCAGAAAGCCTAAGCTTCATACTGGTAGTTTTCTTTAGTTCTGGCTTAAGCAGATAAATTTTGAGTAAATTAAGATAATAAATTTAGGTCAGCTTCTTGATTTATATAAATAAGGACTGTGAATTCATACAGAAGCTGGATATTAGTGATATTTGGGTCTGTTGTTTTTTGATTTTTTTTTTTTTTTTAAATTCAGACCATTTTAACATCCCTCACACCAGAGAATGTACCTACATGATCTGTTTTCATTTCAAGCCAGAAGAATGAAAGGGCTAAACAAATTTTCAATACCTTTTTATTATGGTATATATAACCCATACATATATATCTAACATATATGTCATATGTCTCTCTGTATCTCTCTGTGTATATAACATTTACATACAGAAAAAACAACCTAATAATTATTGTATTTCAACTGATACTTTGAGATAGATTCCAATATAAGAATGGCAAAAAATAGAAAATGTTGAGAAACTGCCTTCTCGCAGACACATTTTTGAGGATGCAGATTTATGTACTTCGTATCACAAAATTCATATGAAGTTCAATGAAAGACAAAGAAATTATGATGATTCTTTCATTGCTATCCCATTTCATTTATTTAAGGCTAGTGCTCCTTTAAATAATTAAACTGTACATTGTGAAGGTCATCATTGTCCCAGAGGGACAGTGCAAGATAGATATGATGCTAAAAGCCTTCTTAAACTGAAACATATGGTATCAGGCTTGCCCTAATACTTTTTAATGGGTTGATGGACATCCACTGTAATAAACTGAATCCTATTCCCGTTCTTTCCTCATCCCTTTTGCTTCTCTGTTTCTTTGTTTTTAAAATGCTTTTTAACTTCTTCACACACATATATCAAAAAATAGCTATTATTTAACTTACACTGTACACTATATGCGTGCAGTATGTAAAACAGGATATATAATGCACCTTCCTGCATTCAATCTACCAGAAGTCTGTAAATGAAAACACTCTGAGCTCTAGGCTGTCAGAACAAGATTGGTTCTGGTCACCTGAGGAAATCTAATTCACATGTCTCTACAGTAAATGCAGTCCTCAGTGTAGACACATTTAAATGTATATGACTATATATATATAACAATTCAAGTTATTCACAGTCACTATTAGTGAAAATAAGTTGGTGATAAAAACCCAGGTGTTGCTAATCACAAATTTGAGCATGCACTCTGCATACTCCTCTACTGAAATCAGTCAAAATATAACTGTTATGTTTTTTTATCTGAGTAGTAATGGCTTTTCTATATTTAAAATAATTTTATTTAGCTTGCCTTTATAGCTAAAATGTTATTTCTAATAACACCTCAACATCCATCAACATTATGAATTGTAAGCATTTGGCAAAATAGCTTGGGGTATTACCAAAATATAGGTGTGTAGACTGTGTCCATAACACTGCATGAAGACTAACTGGTGTTTTCAAAGCAGTAGGTTATTAGAAATGCCTGTAACAAAATAATTCTGCCAGAAGAAAACCCCACTATATTCAAAGCAAGTTTTCATTTTTTAAAAAAATTGATTTCTAAAGATAAAAATCGTAATGTTATTCATCTTATCCCAAAGAGACTTCTGATGTTATGTAAATATTAACCCTTCTTTTGATAGAGGTTACAGCTATAGTTACAACAAAATTCTGCTCACATAAATATTCAAAAAGAAAGAAAATATTATGTCTCATGACTGAAAATGTATTGGTTCTCTCGTCATTTCTATTCACATGTAAAGAACCCCATAAGACCATAGCTTGTAGAAAACAGGAGTATGACTTTGGAATGGGCTGCCCAGTTTGGTGGTGGAGTCACCATCCCTGAAGGTATTTAAGAAGAGACTGGATGGCATTTAGTGCCATGGCCTAGTTGACAAAGTGATGTTGGGTCAAAGGCTGGACTCGATGATCTCAGAGGTCTTTTCCAGCCTAGTTGATTCTGTGATTCTGTGACCTAAGGTTATGCAGTTAATACAAACCAGAGACTGACTGTACAACCATGGACTCGTAGAAGGGGTTGGCTTGGATGGGACCTTGAAGATCATTTCTTTGCAACCCCACTTGCTGCGGGCCAGGACACCTTTCACTAAGCTAGGTTGCTCTGAGCTCCACCCAACCTGGCCTTGAACTCTTCCAGGCATTGGACATCCACAGCTTCTCTGGGTGACGAATAAGCAGTTCTTCCAATCAAAGAATCTTTCAATCAGGTTCTATATAAAAAGGAAAATCAGGAGTTAAAAAGAAAAACCAGCTTCTGTTGTTCAAATAAACTGCAAATGTGCATGCAATCTGCTGTAAGTAAGGCTGTGGGAAAGGAGTGGATGGGACTGAAACACCAAGTCTCCTCAGTGACAGCTGAATGTGTGCTTTCTACAGATGTCTTGACTGGCAGTTTGTTTTAAATATAAGTGAATATTAACAGAAAATTCTGCCTGTCATCAGATGACTTAACATCATTTTTATTCGTCCTCAATGTTGTTTTGTTGTTAACTAGTTTTTAAAACCAGCACATTTCTGTAAGTTATCAAAGTGCTTTCTCTCCTCTTTTCTCCTTTGCTCCAGGAAGGTCTTGTACACTGATTGATTTACGCCCAGACAGTGAATTGTGTTTTTATTCTAAATGCCATATTTACAAGTTCTGTGTACTTACTCATGGATACTTTCATCTCCCCATGCTAAATGGGATTTTTATGTACTTCAGAGATTTTACAGTTTTCTTTGGAGGGAAAAAAAAAAAAAAAGAAAAAAGAAAAACAAATTGTCGTATTCTTCTGCATATATATGGGAAAGCTTGATACTAAATTTCATGGAAGCGTATGGCAAAGCATGACCTTATTTTAAAATGTAAATCTCACATGTACATATTTTTGATGCAAGTAAAATCTAGTGCATGATTCTTCTTTTATTATTATGATTTTTTTTCCTTTTGTTGTTTTGAGTTCTGTCCTAAGCTGGTCTGTGATATCAACTGACTTTTTCATAATCTACTAAGCTGATAAGCCTTAAGTATATACTGGAATCTTAAAAATATTAAGCTGTTGACTTACAGGCATGAACTGCTAGCTAAGAAACTGTCTTTTAGATGGAAATATTGAATCCTTTCTGCCTAACAATTCTGTTTCAGTATCTCTGAAAAAATGTTCTGATCAACCAAACCCTGGAGACATTCATAATACCAAAGAGATGTGTTCCAAACACATCTTTTAATCTAGAAAACAAATTAAGTCAAAAATTCTACCTGTTGGGGCCTGCAGATTTACCAAAGAACTAAAGCAACCAAAACTAGAGGATAAACAGGTTTAGAAAGTGCATAATCTTCATGGCTCCTACTAATTCATTAAATTATGCATTTATATAGAGGATAAACTACATGTTCAAAATTTTAAAATGTTTCTTTATAAATAAAACCCCAAAAACATTTTACAAAAGCATTTAGAATGTTTGAAAAGCAGTTCAAATTCTTCACTGTGATTGTGACTACCAGGAACGGTATGTGGGTTTGACTGCAGTTCTGGTGTTATTAAATAATGTTCTGATGTAATTAAATAACTCATACTAGTGTCACACTTAAGGAAGGCATTGTAAGTCTCTTGATTTGCATCAGCAGGATGCATCTGAGAGACTTCATTAGTATTAATATACCGTGTGGTCATACAGCTGGGAAAAACAATCATCCACAGTTTCTCATGCCATAAGCCTCATTGGATGCCCCTGAGTCATAGCAAATTTATGAAGAATAGAAGAGTTTGGCTGCTTACCAGAGATACTGAAATATTTAATTATGTGAAGAGCTCTGTTAGCTCAATGGACATTATGACAAAAAAAAGATTGAAAGACAGCTCTCATTTGATGGTTCTACTTCTGGATATCCTTTCTCAGCCTAATCTCTTCCCCCTTAAGATTGTTTCTAGTCTCACCAGTGTCTGGCTGATTCAAACAAAGGAGAATGATTTCTAATCAAACATTTTTAAATAGAATGTGTCTCTTACTGAGAAATAATGTGTCCAGGAAGGCATTGCCCTGAGGTCCTCAGGACTCTTCATTAACTGTTTTAAAGCAAGTTCTGTCTTGGTTACCCTAATAGTAACTCTGTGGGGTTCAACTACCAAAACACAACACTCAGTCCTTAAGATGGCCCAGGGTATTGGGATATATCCACCACAGATGCCTATAGCAGACTTGGGTTTTTCTGTACCAGCTGCTGGACACCAGGCATTGTACATTACAGAATCTCAAATGGCACTCAGTGGCCACATTACAGCAATTTAATCCTCGCTACTTGGTTAAAAATCAAGCCTACAACCACAATTAAGGTTGTTCTTTCTCACAGAGGTATTTGTGCCTTTTCTTAATGCTATCATCATATAACAGAGTATCACCTAATTTTGTCATCCAAATTTGTTTTAATTCAGTAATTTGCTTAAATGGCATTGGCCTAACATTTCAGTGGGATTTCTCAATGCACAAGTGCCTCCGTGAGTATTTATTTACTATGTTCCAACAGCATCTTACATAGTATAAGTGGCAAAGAAATTCTACATCTTCCTGAAAACACAATGTGGTGAAGCACAAAATATTTTTTATTCACGGCATCTTGCAAAGACCAGAAGGAAAACCAGCATATGTATATGGAGCCAAGAATTTATTGTTAGTCAAATTCATTATTTAACAGTCTAAAAGTGCATATAGAAAATTTTCAACAACAATGCAATTTTTTTTTTTTTTTAAAGCCCATTCTAGTATCTACCCCTTTTCCCTGGTATTGTGCTCACCCTTCCAATGTCCCCTAATCCTATACTTGATAATTTTTGTTTTCTCCTACACCAGCATTACCCCTTACCCCTGGACTCCCAGGAAAGGCATGAAAGCTGCCCAACAGCCCACCAAGGGCAAGGGCAGCCCAGCCATCTGCTGAGACCTACACAGGGAAGGCAGCCCAAGGACTGTCAGCCTTCTGTTAGTGATAGCAAATGAATTCAACACCACTGTAGTTTGAAATTTAGTTAATATTAATATAATATTAAGACACTTCTAGTTTCTCTTCATAATCCTAGCTTCAAAAAAAAAAAGCCCCAAAACCAGACAGAAAAGCTACATCTTGTCCTATGAATAAAAATAACAATTGTATATTTTTGCATAATGTAATGACTCTTGAATAATAAATAGGGTGGTTATTTCTCTGGTGTCTCCTAAGAGTCAGTTAGAATATATTAAAACTATGTTTGCAATACTAGCCATTTGAATTATATCTTAAAGAATTTATGATGGTTGTAGGCCTACAGTAGAGATTGGTAGACTATTGGATTAGAATATGGTCATAAACTGTGATCTACTAATGATAATTTAAACTGAAGAACAACAAAGTTATATATCCCTTTGAAATTCTTCTCATGTTACATTATTAAGAAAATTAAAGCCATAGTGAAGTATACACTATGCAGTATGTTTTCCAAATTTGTTAGAATGGAGTAAGCCTGGCTCTGATAATTACAGACAAAGCTGATGCCTTTATGAGACTAACAAGGGAATTGCTGAATATTTGCTTAAGTGCCAATTAATTACCATTGATGTGAGATTTTATACTCTGATGACCTAGTTAAAGAAACATTAATTATAAGCAACTAACCTATTTTTTGTATTGTCACATGAGGCTAAAAGCTACAGACCTCCTATGGAAACAACATCAGTATGTTTCTGGAGTCACAGCACATGTCCAAAGGGTCAAGTATTAAAATTTCTTCTGGGACTCTCAAGATAGAATAAACATTTCCAAAAAGGAAAGCATATAGTACACATGTACTAGCAGAAGAACAGAGGATTCAATTGCAGTAAGCTGATAGAGCTTTTTAAATGTCGCAGAAAAAGAGAAGCTTCCTTAGAACATGTACAGGAAGGGGTAGGAAAAGGTGCCAAGGCAGCATTCAGCTTCCAGTCTTAGAGACCTGAGGGACATTTGAGTGAAAACTGAAACAGGGCTGGTGACAAGTTTTAGGTTTCTGCTTTTCCTATAGCCAAATAAGTGAAGGTCCATTTCCTATAAAGGAAGATTTCAGCATAATACCAAGGACAGCTGGGATCACTGGGCATTTTTCTTCAGTGCTACATCTGGTCTGCCATTGATGCAGGTTATTAAACCTTTCCCAGGATTTTATGTATAAATGAATATTTCACATTCATCTGGTAACAGATTTATTGTGCACCTCTTTCTACAATACAAGGTAACCTCACTCTTTACCTTCCCGGCACCATAAAGGAATAAAAAATGTATTCAATACTACAAGCTCAACTCTGATATGGGAAAGACTTTTGAATGATGCTTTGTTGAGATCCGTACTAAAACCCTTCATTTACACTGTTGACACTTCCTTGGTATGCAAATTTTTAATATCAGAATAACAAAATCACATTTTGTTCTGTGATTTTACTAGGAAACCATGACAAAATTTGTAATGCAGCTTGGCCAATACTTGAAAAGATCTAAACTATGGAAATAAGAAGTCCTGTGCTGTCTTTACTATTTGTACCCAAAAATCCCATAAATGCTGATGGTACTTACCACAGGTAGAATGAAAAGAGATTGTTCAGCAAGAATCTTTGCAAAACTGAGTGAGATTAGCAGTTTGTTGATCACATAAAATATGTATTTAGGCAGCCATATGGGCATAATGAAAGGGAAAAATAATTCTGAATTAATTCAATGTACCTACTTAGAATGTTTTTTTTCCTCTTAATTTTATTTAATACTGAAATTCTAGGTTCATTATGAAAAAAGTTTTATTATTCCCATTGAGTAACTGGGTAGTTTACCTTTGATATTAATGAGAAAGAGATCAGATTAATGTGGAATTGCAGTTTGGTTCTACCCTGATTATGAGCTTCCCATAAACTAAACTATCTGGTTTAAAATTTAAAATGCACAAGGAAGTAGTTCCCCTGTACCTTACATAATAGGTATTCAGAAATGTACCTAACTTTAAATGTGAGGGCAATGAGATAAACNGAACACAGATAAGCCAGGCCCAAACACCGGGAGCTCGTCAACGTGCGAGCCCGAGAAGGAAAAGAAAGCAAAAAAAGAGAGAAAGAACACCTCCCCCTTCGGCTTATATACACCTAATTACGTAAAGAGATGGGATGGAATACTTCCTAGATCTTGACCCTGGTTACCAAGGAAGGCCTACAAAAAACAACCCATCACAACCATGCATTTAATTGCACTCTGTGTTGGTACCTTTGTCAATGTAGGATGACAACTTATAGTTCATCTGCAGCTCCTTTTCCATCTTTGATATGCAGAACAAGAGTCAAAGATTTTCTACCTTTTGACATTGAGCATGAGGAACAGGGAAAAGCCTCAGGGAACAATACAGCTGAAAACATTAATGTCATTTGTCCATAACCCTGACTTCTCAGTAGCAGCCATTCCTTGTGGGAACGTAAAACTCCAAGTATATATCACTAGCAACTTACAAGTCTGATGATTGTGCTTGCAAAAATGTGAGAAACTATTGGTGTTAGTAATGCCTTGAGTTGCTGGGTGCTGTTAAAGCTTAATGTTTAACATGTAACCCCTCCAAATTTTCAGGCTTTTGACTTTAATATTTGTACTCAGTAATTGAAAGCCTAAATATTAAAAAGAAAAGCTCTTCAGAATGATTAAACAGAAACATACTTTGCTTTCATCTTAAACATAAAAGTGTTTGTTTTGATGGTCACAATAATAAAGGAGGTGAGAAATGGCTTTAAAGAATGCTTTTTAGTAATATATGATTCAAGATACCCCAAAAAATTCACCAATAACCTTTCTTACTGAAGGAAGTGAATTTTTGTCATCATGTTCAATGACATCAGATTTCCTGTCAGTTATAAATTTTGACTGCTTAAAAAGAACCAGGCTTAGAAATGGCAGTAGAATTAATTTAATATCCCTCTTAATCCATTCAACAGTATATTTCTACTAAATTACTAAACAATAATTTATTAATCTCTGCCAGTTTGGTTGAATATAGTGAATATATTTTCCATCAAAACAGACTAATAAATAAGTATATTTGATCAAATGGGAAAAACCTGAGGGAGCAAATGGAACTCACCCTCTCTGTACAGTTTCAGAATAATTTTGGTGAAATCCAAGGGCAAACACACTTTTACTTACAGAGGGAAGCAGAAGAATAATTGTTTAGTGTATTCACTGCACTCCTTTACCCCAGGAATTCCTTGGAAATGGTGAAAATTGTATATAATGATCCACTATAAAGGGTCAGAAGAAATGAATAGCTTACTATCCAGCTACTGTTTCCTAGTCCCTAAATTTGCTATAGTAACAGTGAATCATTTGGAGGTTTTTTTCTGAGGCTGTAAAAGTGTATTTGTTTTCTCAAAAATCTTACAGATCCTCTATTTAATCCATATCCTGATGGTATCCCAGGCTTGGAAGTAATACAATCAGTAATTTATCAAACAAAAACTGTTCTCAGAAATATGTTTCTTTTTTTTTCCCCCCATACCAGCACATCATCAAGTTTCTAGAGCAACCCCAGAAGTTCCTTCATGAGATCTGAAAAAGTAGAATTTAAATAGGTTTCCTGTCACCCCACCTCCACAAACCACACCCTTCATCCCCTTATTACAAATAAATATGCAAGATCATCATTTACACAAATGGGTTGGGCCTAACTTTAAAAGTGTTCTGTTACAAGCAATTCTCATAATGTCTCATTCCTCTGGTGGTTACAAAGCTGTCTTCATTTCTACATTTTTTTAATTAATTTAAGTTTCCTCTCTTTTCTGTGTTAATAATGTCTTTGAATAAAGCTTCTAGTCCCAAATCTCAGCTTTCCCTTACTCAGTATATAACACACAGCAAACATCTTTGTGCTTTTTGCTATAAGGTACAGTTTCCAAACATGAAAAGGGTGTTCCTTCCTTGACTGTGTTTCACTCTGAAACGGCCCTTTTAAGGAAAGAATTAATTTTACAGAGTTGCAAAAGTGCCTCTGACAGGATCTTGTAAAGTGGTCAGTTTTTCTTAATATCTTCAACTACTTGTAAGCTCAAAAATCTCTCCTAAAGTTTTTCATATTATTTTGGTCAGAATACCATCTCTTTATGTGTTACCTTCCAGTTATGTGTTGATTTGTGTAGGTTTTTTTAAAGTATCAGATTTACTGTATCATTGCTTTAAGAATTCAGTAACAAGTTTTGTCTGATCCCTGGAACTTCAAAATTAAAAACTCAAACCTCACCTTCTACCTCAGATGAATTATGAAATCACAGGATCATTGAGGTTGGAAAAGACCTGCAAGAGCCCTGAGCCCAGCCCTTGACTGATCACCACCTTGTCAACTAGACCAGAGCACTGAGTACAACATACAGTCATTTCATGAACGTTTTCAGGGATGGTGATTCCACAGCCTCTCTGGGCAGTGCCATTCCAATGTCTGACCACCCCTTCAAGGAAAAATTTCTTCCCAATGTTCAGCCTGAACCTTGAATGTCTCTTGGTATAGCTTGAGGTCATGTCTTCCTTTCCTGTTGCTGGTTGCCCTGGAAAAGAGGCCAGTCCCTATCTGCCTTCAACCTCCTTTCAGGCAGTCGTAGAGAGCATAAGGTCCCTCCCCTTGAGCCTCCTCTTCTCCAGGGTAAACACCCCCAGCTCCCTCAGCCACTCCTCATATGACTTTCTATGTAGCCCCACCACACCCACCACTTTCTTATTACTCTCCTTGTGTTCAGAATCTGTGCATTTGCATCTTATCATCACTGGGAGCCTTGTCACTGATTTCTAGCATAACTATGCCATGAGCAACGTATCTTCAAAAATTGAAGCAGCAGCAAATATTCCACTTACCATTTTTCCAAACTGATTTGTAAAGCTGGTATAGAATCATAGAACCATAGAAGGGACCTTCAAAATGATCTTCTTCCACCCCATCTGCCATGGGCAGAGACACCTTCCACTAGAGCACATTGCGCGGAGCTCCATCCAGCCTGGCCTTGAACACTGCCAGGAATGGAGCAGTCGCAGCTTCTCTGGGCAGCCTGTGCCAGGGCCTCACCACCCTCGCAGGCAAGAATCTTTTTTATCCTAGCATCTAATTTAAACCTATTCTCTTTCAGTTTGAAGCCATTCCCCCTCATCCTGTCACTACTAGTCCCTCTCCATCTTTCTTGTAGGCTCCCTTCAGGTGTGCAATCTAAAGTCGTCAAGATAAAATCCACCATTAGTTATTAATATCATCTCTGCACATTTATTTACATATTGGCAAGATCAACCTAGTCTGAAAATGATAGCTAAGCTGAAGACAGCATTCAGATTGGATGTTCATTAGACAGTAAGCACTTCCAAATTATTTTAAGTAGTTTGTAATGCATCTAACTCGAAGCTAAAAGCCTTTCCTCCTCTTCACTGAATGCAAACATGTAAAAAGTGTTATTGACCAACATAATTGCCTAGGATTTGGAAAAAGCATAATATTGTAAGTGGAAAGCAATACTATAATAATAAATTAAATCAAATTTAGAAAATAAATTAGGAAGTAGAAAACAACAATGAGGAAAAATAAAAACAGGCAGAGAGAATATAAAGTACATTTAGCCACAATTGCACAAGTTCACAACAAGTTGATCATTTCCTGCTAAAAGCAAAGTGATTTTTTTATCTCAATGGAGGTAACTATCCAGAAAAATCACACTGGGGAAAGATTTGAAGAATGAAAACAACCTGTTAGATGTCCTTAGATCTCATTTTTTTTCTGCATTTCAATCTCATTTTAAGCAATTCTCAGCCACAATAGCACATCAAGGTAGTTTTTATTTACAAGAGTAACTTCCATTGTAATTTTGTCATTACTGTTGTTATATGATTATTGCTGCAACTTTAAAATGCACCTTTTTATTAACCAAAGCCAGTTCTGTGACATAATTCAAACATTTTGCCTGAGGAAAAACATCATGATTCTTCTTTTGAACTTTTCAGAGTGAAGATTCTTATAAAATATTATACATAAAATAACAGAAATAAGTTAAATGCTAAATCAGGCTCAAAACTCTGAGTCCTGTGTATGACTCTGCCCTAACACTGTCTCCTATGAAAAGTTCAGGTTACAGTTATGTGACTCTGCAAAATCAATGGTGTAGAGAAAAATATGGAGTTAAACCCATTAAATGTAGGCTTTAAAATGCCACTCTATTTCCAGTGGTCTGTTCATAGCCTGCAATGATTCATCTTAAAAGAAAAAAATTAAATATCTTGTTTCTGAGTTTGAAAATCAGTCTGAACTTCTCCAAAGGAGATAAATAAGTGGGAAAACACGTCATAGAAAGATCATTTTATATGAGACCTTTCCAAATTCCAGGAAAAATGTG
>VXBX01000106.1:255057-309900 GCA_013400415.1 Scytalopus superciliaris | reverse complement strand
AACCATATTTTTTATGTTTTTGTGAGCAAAAATAAAAGAATTCTTTTTCAGGCTTTTTATTCTCTGCCTACTGCTCTTGAATATAGTAAAAGAAAGAAGGAAAAGTAACAAAAAAATTAAAGTATGTGCTCTTGATGTATTTTTACAGATTTGCATAAGGATTTGTGCAGAAAATGTTACCCATTCCACTAATTGTAATGCCAATCTCTTCAAATCTTAAGGGATATTTTTTGTGGGCTACCTTTTCAGACAGTTAAATGACACTGACAGATGGCAAACATGAAGTAATAAATACATTCTGATAGATTATATATAATTTTGTAGACAATATTTTCTCATTAGAAAATAGGCATGAATTTTGTTTAAAGGTTTATTCTATAGGAAGATGTTAACTCTTACTTAGTTTCTGGATATTGTTTGTGGTTGGTTGGGGTACACTGACTGTAAAAGTTTTTGTCTTGGATTTCCAGATTCACTGTATAGCTCAAATTAACATGATTCATTTTTACATAAACTGCTCTGACAGTGAAATAGATTTTTAAAGTAATAATATTTGAGGGAGAAGCACCTATTGATTATGCTGATATTTTTATATTTTAACAATTTTTTCTGTCTCAATTTATAGTATACTTAATATAATGACTGCACAAGATAGCTTAAAACTCCCTCAGTATTGGCAAGAGAAAACAGTGCCACAGTCAGTCCCAGCACACCTGACCCAGCCACTTTGAAGACAGAATGCATAATGAAAAAACTTCCAAAATTAAAGACATTTTTAATAAGGTAGTTCTTGGGAATGTGCTACACTGGATTCACCTGTGTTCTCATAATGTATTCTTTTAAAACTAGAAGAGGCTCATCACAATGAAATAGACTGAAGAAAACAAACTAATAAAGATCTGTGTGAAACTAAAAATTTCTTGACCTGTCTTGTGCATTTCAGTACTACCTCAAGGCGGAATAAAAAGTGTCAGTGAAAGCACAAAAAATAAGCATACACACATAAATTTAGACTTCTACCAATTCATGTGGATGAGACTGATAAAAAAGGGTAAGTTTTTCCCATAGCTCAGAACAACTTAATTCAACCAGACGTGTCCTATTTATAGCATGTACTGTCTCTATCCTTCCTTCTCTATCCTAATTCATCAGAATTAGGCCGTGAAAAAGCAATGGTTTATTAAATGAATTTACTTTTTTTTTTTTATTTTTTAAATATCCTTGACCCTTCTCAATGAGTTGTACATGAGCAGAACTGGGCCACTGATTTTTATATGCACAATGGTTGAAAGCCTGAGATCCTTTGAAGTGTTGAGAGATCTACCTTAACTCAAAATGAGAGGGGAGAGAGAGCCTATTGTGAGTCCAGTCCTGGCTGGCTCGGGCCTTTGAAAAATACTTTTATACCTCTTCAAGTGTCTCAAAGTACCCAACAACATTTCAAATAAGTTCTCTACCTGAATTCGTACATATTATGAACTTAGGGATTTTTTTTTTCTTTAAATAAATAATAATTCTGAAAGATTTAATTTTAGGATTTTTGTAAAGCCATTTCTGAAGCATGAAGATATGATTTACTATTTAAGCTGCTGTTAAAAAATTGATAATGTAATTCTATTGTCTTTTCTGGGTCTTTTTCACACCTTAAAGAAGTTATTTTTTCCTATGTCAGAGCTGTAGTTTGGTATAGAAAATTGAAAGAAAGGTTGGTATTAAAAGAGAATGTTATAGAACTGTTTTGGTGAACCATGTATTGCTTATAAATTCTACCTAAAAGTTAACAGCACTTCCTACAAATTCTCAAGTACTTTTCTTCTCCACATCATGCAGTCTGCTGTTTAAAAATTGTTTCTGCAAATGTTAAGATCAGAAGGAAAAAATTGGGTAGCTTTGGAAAGATTTTTATACCTTAACTGTTGCAGAATCTTCAATTCTTTATTGAGGATTCAATTCATTAAGAAGAAATTCCAGACCATTAGTCTAAGGCTCTTCAAAATGTACAGTGTTAGAGTTCAAAAAAGGAACTGTGATTTATTTTTTAAAGGTTAAATGTATCAAAATAGCTCCTACTGTAACTAAGAAATGCATAGGAAAGCAATGAAAACATAAGGAAACCATAATAGCAGCAACACAGAGAGGAGTCTGTAGTACCACCAGGCACTAAGGAGATAAAAAGCTACATGCAACAGCCTCCCAGTGCCACTTATGAAACTATTTAAACCATGAAGCTATTTAGAAATAATTAGAAAAACTCAAACCAAAACTCCACTGAAGGGATAGAAATTTACAAAACACTGATTTCCATAATAAGAACAGAAAATTATACAACACATAGCAAAACATCAACTATTCTAATATTATTAAAACAATTACATAGAAGCATAATGTTTTGTGAAACACTTAATACTAGATTATGTTAATGTTATTTACAGACAGATAACTTACCGAGGAAGATAAATCTGTGTTCTAAACTGTGTAATCATTTGTCTGAGACAGGTAGGATTAAAAAGGTTTAAAAGCTACTGTATAGCTATAAAACCAGTATTCCAACCAATAGACTGGAATTGCTTAATTCTTTTTTTTTTTTTTTTTTTTTTTTTTTTTTTTTTTATTTGGTGTATATCTGCTTTATTCTTTCTTCCAGAAAACTATTGGCAAGTAATCACCATTTATTTCATAACCAGTTCTCCCTACCAGCTCACAGGCATCAGTGTTTAGGAGACGTGGCTTTTCATAGAGCTAAAAACCATAGGTAGAAATTCTCTAGCAGAACAAAAAAAATCACTAGTGAAATAGGTGGGTATGTGGCATTATGACACGTCTTGTATGAACATTGCTTGATCTCTATATGCTAATCACACTATTAATTTTTTTTAATAGAGTACAAATCCACTGTGATTCAAAGATTTTTCTGTGTCATAGATCTGCTGCTAAAATATACATGGGCTAATGAAAAGGAGACAGTGGTTTCCTTACGGTGGTATATGATTATTGGGAGTGAGAGTCACACAATTTAACTTTGTTTCAATAAGAAAATCAACTAAATTTCCCTGAAGAAATTGGTATGTTGATTGTTTCTGTCTCTCTCTCTATGTAGGAATATATGTGGATATCATAGACTCATAGGATCACAGAAACATACAATGGCCTGGGTTGGAATGGACCTTAAAGACCATCCAGTTCCAAACCCCCTGCCATAGGAAAGGACACCTTCCACTAAACCAGGTTGCTCAGAGTTCCATCCAACCTGACCTTAAACACTATGCATATCTGCTTGCGATTGTGCCCCTGTGTTTATGAATGTGATTGATCTTTAAAATTCCCCAAATGTATGCCACAACCAATTTATTAAGAAACGGAACTAAGAATCTCAATGCCCGTCCCATTGGTATTCTGCCAGTAATTTGCCTAAGAAGAAACAGAGTTAATTAAAGAAATAAAACATTAGTAGAGCAAAGTAATACCCAAGTACTCCTCTTATGAACTTAAGAACCTTCACTTTACAAAATCAAGGAGGTCACCTGTTGTGAATTAATTCTCAGGGAAACAGCTGGGAAGTCAGAGGTCTGATTTTAGTACATAAACTACACCAACATGACAGCTTAAATATAGTTTTAGAATGTCATGTATTTAATTTCCTAGTAAGTACATTTAATTGCAAAGCTTCAGAAAAGTGCTTTCAGTAATTTCTTTCCCAAGAAATATTGCATTTTTTTTTAAAGCAACTGTATTGAAAGAAGCATAGACTTTGGACTTTCAAGACTTCTTTTTCAGTGAAGTAACCAGCTTTCTATACTTATTTGACCAAGGCATTTTGCCAGGCCAGTTAAACAATAGCTAATAATCTGTATTTTGAAATCATTGTAGCAGGTGACATGGGCGTCCGTTTTAATTTCCATTATGAACATAACGTATCTTAATATACTGCATTGATTACATTTTTAGGATTGACAAAGAGAAGCAAAATCATAAGAAATGCACTACTGCTCTAAACACTGGTCTTTCTAGCGCAGTACTCTGCCTCCAGCACTCACAGCACTACCACCATATATGAGACAGCTACTTAGGAGGAACATGTTAGGCTGTGTTAGCCTGTCCATGCCCACACATGACTCCAAACCCACAGGAAATGCAGGGAGAGAAGGACTGATTCCTTGTTTCCTCTGGCTTTATGTGAAGGCCCCACAGACACCACAGCAGCAGGAGCAGCAGTTTCTGCAGAGACTCCTCTCTTGCACCCCCTTTCCTACACCAAGAAGAATCAAATACATCTGCTGGAACATTCTTTCATCAGGACTACAGGAATCACCCTTTATGACCAACTGGACTGAACATCCTTAGCAGTACCTGAAGACATGAGTTGTAGCTGCAACTTCTATCCCCCTTTGGTGCATGTGACTCACATTACAGAGACAGACAGCACCAGACAGCACCAGACTCTCTGTTGTTTCTTTGCACAGAAGGACTTTGGGAGGAGAGGCAGCCAAAAACCTGAAATGAGAAAAAAGAGAATGGGGCATATATGGACCCAATAATTTATAAATAGCACAATTTAGGTTTTGGCTTTCTAATTGCTGAAATTACCAAAATTGGGGAAATTTTAATTATAATAATGATAGTTATGATTATTTATATTTTTTTAAAAGCCCTTCCTTGTAGCCATCCCTCTTCCCTGGACTTATGCTCACCTCTCTGATGTCCTACATCTCACAGTATGAGCCTTCCCCAAAAATTGGATGGGGGATCAGGGAGTTTGTTACAGGTCATTGTCACCCTCAGGTCTTTGTCTTGAGGAACTGTGGTATTTATGCTGGGGTTTCCTTTTTCTCAGTCTAGGACTATCTTTATGTACTTTCTTACCCAGACTTCTCCCTTTCTCCCACTCCTAGGGAAAGGGAGCAGTCTGCCCCTACAGCACCCCCTTACCCCTGGGGGCTGTTTATCCCCCGACAGGCACTGCCTGCTGAACCCACCTCAGGCCAAGCACAGTCCAACCAAAACAAGACTTTCAAACAAGTCTGGAATTGAAGTTTCAATTTAAACTCTGCCCAGTTTTTCTGAAAGCTCTAAAATATCATGGGATTTGGTGGATAATTGCTTGGTATTCACCTTATCTACCACCTTCATGATTCTACAAACCTGAGACATATGCACTTTTAGCCTTCTCCTCTCCAAATAAAGACCTTTCAGTCTCACTTTGTAAAGCTACACCATCCCTTCAATCACACTAATTGCTCTTGTACCTTCCTGTACTTTCTCTCTGCCTCCAGAACCCTCTGAGACTAGAACTGCAAGTGGTTCTCAAGGTGTGAATTTTCACTGCATGAAACCACACAAGTGAATTCAGGGAAAACTTCACTCAGAGGTGGTTTTTTATTTTGGATTTTGCTTTGATTTGGGTCTTTTTTGTCTTTTTACCCAGTAGGAGCAAACAAACAATTCTGCAGCTAATTCAGTTTGGAACAAATCTAGTATTGCACAGACCAATAGAAAAAAAAAGATGTAAATTACTGAGTCCTAAGTCCCAATTCAACAGTAGCTCCAAAGCAAATGTTCAGCTGATATGACTCTAAATTTATCTCAAGGTGTGTGGATTGAAATGTGAAATGACCCCATTAACACTGTGGTGACATATGGAGAAATGGACAATATTGGCAACTAAAACCATACCCACAGGTTTTTCTGGGCAGACAGATGGAGCATCTGGGCTCCTGGGGAAGTGGTTTAACTGCTTCCCAATTCAACTGGCATTTTCACAAATACCTGAACAATTGTCTCATTATGTGAAAAAACAGGTACCCTTAGGAAAACACTGTATTATTCACTACCCAAATACGACTCTAACTCTTAGAAGTGATGAACTTGCTCACTCACACCCATAAGGAAGAACAGAATTTTGGGAACACAAAATACCCAAAACGCAGCCAAGCCACAAAGGTGTCTCTGCCAGAGAAATGCATTTCTCAGTCAGTGGTGCAAACTCTATACCTGCTGTCATATTTCTGAATGATCTCTTTCTGTTGAGGTTTCACAGATAACCAGGGTATGCAGGTGTTGGGAATACTTTCTGGTTTTAGGGCTTCCCTAAACTGTGGGGCTCTTAAATTCCAGCTTGTAACTCTTACTCATCAAAACTCTTTGTTCTCTTTGCCTCTAGTTTTCTCTGACCTTTTTTGAGTGGCTGTCTTTTGCAGAGTTTGTTTAGGAATGTGAAGGGAATCGTTCCATACAGCTTTGAAAGATGGTTGTCATGAACCAGTAAATCTCACCTCAGCTTCACATATATAAAGTTCACTAGTTGGCTGACATAATTTTCTAGACCCAAACCCTTAATCCCTCAGATACCTTAAGATACTTTTCCTTCACTACCATCTTTCATCTTAATTCTGTCTGCGCAGGTGACATTAACAAGACCAGAAGTCATGACAGCCAAGCTCATTTTCACAGAGGATTCATTATCTTATCTCTTTACATTCTCCTTTTTTATAGCTTTATAAATAGCTCATTGTCTTTTATGTGAGTCTGAGTTTAAATGCTCACTCCAGTAATGACTGTTTCCGTGAGATGATAAGTTTTCAGGGAGAGCTCTGAATGCACAGTACAACACAGCAAAAGAGACATTTCTGATAACTCCAGGGGTTAGATGTTCTTGATTTCCTGGGTGTAAAAAGTAATCATAAAACACCTATTGCCAGATTCCATAATAAATAACTACAATATTCCTTGTACTTCTATGTTATTACTGGATTATTTCTTGGGATAGCCCTTCAGCATCTTTCTATTGACATCAGCACAGACTTGAGTAGTTTCAGGGTTGCCTGTCATGGAACAGTTGATGGTTGAGGACATAGCTGGGTAATTGTATCTTTCTAATGTTTCAATAACCCAGTTTGCCATTAGAGTACATTTTGCCTTTAGCAACATTCTGTGAGAAATGTCTTTGGAATATCTCTTGTACAAACTTATTGGGAAAAAAAAGAAAGCTGTCTCTTTATGCTGACCGTGTTGTGTAACCAGAAATACTATGCAGCTTTTGAACAACCATTAAGATGTGATGGGACCTTCTGCAAACCATGGAAAATAGTTCTACCTAAATAAATGCAAACCTATGAGAGAGAAATGTTCCTGAAAAGTTTTCTCTCACATAGTCTTTTACATAGTATTTTTACTAAACATTTGCTCTACCTGTCAGAACAGGAAGCGTGGGCAGGCAAATAGGATGGGTTTAGGTGATGAAGGAGCGTACACCAAGGTTGAATGATGCAAGTATCTGTTGTCAGAAAAGCTGTTTAAAAATTGAATCACACCAGGTCTTCAGAAAATGAGGAACATTATGAAATCTTTCATTCTCTGTTGAAATTCATGTAACAGAAGAGCATTTCTGCAAAGAAAACTAGCAAATTATGCTTTGTTTTATTGTACTTTTTTGTCTCCACATCTTGTGACATAAAGAATTGAAAAAAGAATGGAGATAAAGTCCAGACATATCTTCAGTTCTTTGTAAGGATTCACATCACGTTATATGAGACTTTTCTTAAGACTCAAACACTATGCAGAGAACTAAAAATTCCAAAATGCTCATGATAATACTGGGGAGTAGAGAACCAGAAAGCTGCAGTGGGAGAAAATTACTAGAAATTTATTGAAGTTATAACAAATTAGATTCTTTCATGACAATGATTAGTTCCTCAATTTGTCTTCACTCACCCTTTATAAAAGGACATACTTTTTATAAACAACATTTTATACTATAGCCTCACAAGTCATTTCTTGACAGAACAACTAGAAATTATCTTTGACAGACCACTTATTTGTGTAACTCAGATCTATCCCCTGGACTTCATTATTGACATAATCAGTGTTTCATATGATCAGTGCTCATTTCATTAGGCACTGAATGAACACCAAAAGAAATCTACAAAATAGAGAAAAACCTTCCCCAAAAGTGTTAGATTTTTAATTGCAAGATAAGGTGTATTGAATGGATCCACCATCCCAATGAAAGATGCAAAGAGACAGTAAAGCAATAATCTTCCATTACATCCATGGCTATGACTCTTTTCCCCCTCTGGTCTGTAGTGCATTGGCTACTGATGCAGATCATGACATGAGGTTTGACACATTTCCCCTCTGAGAGTTTGTCAAGAAGCTTCTGCAATGTGAGCTGTCTGTTTGTCAGCCTCTCCCCTTCCTCTCCTCATCAAGTATTCATTTTTCACAGTAGTGATGACAGATGTAAAGAGGGAGAATATATGGGGAATGTCATGTTGCTGTCACTAATGCTGGACATCATGTCATGCCTGAGAGAATTATGCTATGCTACATCATGAATAAACTGTGCACTCAGGTTTTTGAGTGGTTGTAAGTTTGTTTTTTAAATAAAAATCATTGATCCTGTTTGAAAAAGTATTACGTGAAATGGGATAGCATACAGGGCTTCCTGAATTATGTCAGTGTTCCAGACATAGGTCAAATGAGGAGTATTAACTGAAATGAAATTCAAAATGATGATAAACACTTTCTCATAATGCATGAAACAATAGGGTAGAAAACTAATTTATTGAGTAGGAGCTATAGAACAAACACAGGGAAAAAAAAATCCATCAAAAGCTCACTCCTACAAAGGTTTAAGATACACAGGAGATTGCTAAAGAGGAAAAAAAGTATTGAGGACACTGTCTGAGGGATGGGCTTTCATTATTACTTTAGAATATTGTCTCCAAACTCCTACAAAACAAGGAATAAGATGACAAAAACACAGTGTTCAAATGTATAGTGATTTAGTTCATGCCACTCCTATGTTGTGAATACTGTTTCAAGCATACCAAATAACACATTCAGCCACACAGATGCATTTCCACTTATTATGGTTTGGGTATTTTTTTTTTTTGTTCATTAAAGCGGTTAATAATTATTTTCCTCATTGCCAACAAAAGAAAACAAGAACTTTAAATTTGGCTGTCTTTCATTATGTGATGCCATAATAATATAGCAAAGTACAAAGTTAAAATATTTTTTTATATTATTCTACACATAACAATAATAATGAAAATAATGATAAAAATATTGAATACTAAAATTGAAGGTGTTCTTTTGCTTTCCCAATTGTCTTTCTGCCCTTAGAGGCACATTTTACTAGGTGTGGATGGAGGCTTGCTGCTACTGATTGCCTGGGCATCCAAGGGCTCTGGACTCTCTGGAATACTTCTCTTCCACAGCAGTTGAGTGTTGAGGATTTCAGCAGAAGCTGCATTTATCACTTGGATAGCTACATAAAGTTTGGAAACAGTTATTTGGCCGTGTCCAGTATAGTCAGAAGTTAAAGCCTGAAGCTTTTTAATTTATATATATCATATTTTTTCAATTTGAGGCTGTGGTTTAAAAAGGTGATAGCATCTTTTTATTTATTATAACAATAGCAGATGATTTTAATGATATAATTTATTGGATTATTAGAAGAAAGCAAGAAAACAATCTAAACATTTTCTGGTTGCAACATGAGGTTACATTATAGAGAAAGCTATAGGAAAAACTGTCAGGAAGAACATAATTTCCCATAGGGACACCGGTCAGATTTTCGGCTCCATCCATGGAGGTTGCCAGAAAGTCATAGCAACTTCAAGTTCTGTGTAAAGAAGATGAAATATGATGTGCTACCCTGAAATTCTTAGGTGATTCCCTTTTGCTTGTTCATTGCTCTATTTCTGAACAGTAGAAGAAGGCTGCACATATGTCACTTTATTTATTTTATTCACTTTGGTTTTGTATTTCATTTTATCAGAGTAGCCCTTGCTAATCTAAAATTGAATGCAGTGATTATCAGTGGACTAGTAAATAATAGCTGCAATGTATTGCACTTGTTTATCTCACCTTCCAACAACTCTTCTACCTGAACAACAGTTTTAGGTTAAAACCTCCCTAATGTTTCTATAGAATCTACAAGGGCCAATATCAGAGATTTAATCCTACCATTAAGAGTTTGCAAACAATTTACCTGCCAAAAGAATGATATTTTCACTTTTATTCATATTCTAAACTAAGGACACTGACATCAGCCACTGTACAAGACTTGTTAATTATTAAAAGAAACACATTTTAATTTACAAAGAGAGACTATATTTCATAGTTTATCCTGAAGGTACTTCAGGTTTTGAATTTCATTTTAGACACAGGCAAAAGAGAGAGAAAACAGACTAATGAAGCAACACTAATTCTAAACACCTCAAAAGATCATTAGCTATCTGCACATATGATTTGCTTTCAGTCCAGTCCTTCAACACTCATTCACACTATTCTTTTTAAGAAAGCCAGTCGAGCCAGCCACTGAGGTGGAAAAAAGTGTATATTTGTTTGCAAGACTTAGCCCTGCAAGTATTTACTAAAATCAAACACTTCATCATGCAGTCATACCTCAGGTACTAGTCAGCAGCTCTGTCATAAATGCAAGAATCCTTCCCATTTATTGCATTCCCTTTTATCCACATTTAAGTGCTGTTGCCTTGGATTACTGTAAATTACAGGGATGGTTAATAACACACTTTACCTTT
This sequence comes from Scytalopus superciliaris, assembly GCA_013400415.1. NCBI lineage: Eukaryota > Metazoa > Chordata > Aves > Passeriformes > Rhinocryptidae > Scytalopus > Scytalopus superciliaris. The sequence goes on along the minus strand of VXBX01000106.1, from coordinate 299,353 downwards.
TCCTATTTCTTCACCTGACTGACTACAAACAATAAGAATATGAATTTTTCTGTGGGTCTGAAATTATGCACAAAAGTCACACTGAAAGCAAGTGCCAGTACTCTGCTAGTACTTTCCACATTGCTTGATGCAGAAACCCTGATAGAATTGGCCTTACTATACAGTTACACTTGTTATTAGTATATATTCCACTTACATATTTGAATATATGGTCTTTTTTTTCTTTATAGTTCTTTAGGCAAACTTACCACAGAAATGAGTAATTTCCAATAGACTGCCTTCTTTCCCAATAGTTTTTTATGTAGTCCATTTCATAAGGCAAATTCCTGAGGGAATAAAGGCAATCATGATTTACTTTCAACATAGCATATACAGATACTGTATATCTGACATATAGAATATCCTAGGTACTACCAAGCCATTTATCAACAATCAATTAGTATTATTTACTCTGGATTGTTTTAGTTCAATAAAATTCTGTTTAATCATTATAAGTCATTATAAACAGCTAATTTGAAAGTAAGCATATGCATATGGATTCTTCATACAACATTGGTAATAAATCTACAAAAACTGTATTGTCATTTAATTGCTTTCATACTTAGAAAATAAATTGTATAAAAGTTTTCCTATGAAATATGCACTCCTAAGAATCAGCTCTATGTCAGAAGTTTCTTTATTATAATTTTCAACTAATAGCTAGTTAGAAAAAAAGTTCACATTTATTTCTACATGGTTACAGCTCATGACTTTTGAAACCAAACCACTGATGTAAAGCTTAAAATAGATATTTTCACCAACTTAAGGAACACTAAGAATTTTTAGTATTTCTGGGTTTGATACTTTCTTTTGAAAATGTCTATAAAATATTGACTCAAAACTCATCTCTGAGGGGAAAATGGCAGCAGCAGATCTACAAAAATCCATTAATGTGCTTTGCAGCAGTGACTATAGATACTTGCATGTAGAATTGGCTTTATCTACTTATCTCTATATAATTTGCATTAGCCTGATCTCCTCACAATTAAGGTTGAGAACCAAACTTTTGCTCTTTGTCAGTGTGAACAAGTGGGCTGAAGACTGATACATTATGGTACACTGAATTTAACCCCTCTAATCTGCACAACTCCCCTCCTTCACATTTAGAAAAATGTCAGACAAGATACTTGGGCAATGTTTTGCTACAGACTGTTTGTTGATTATCTGGNGGAATCCTGCAACTCCCTATCATGCCATAAAAACCAATAGAAGTATGACTTCTGAAAAACTCTTTGTTAGGTGCCTTCAATTTTATCTGTTTAGTCAGGACTCCTTCACACCCTTAAAAACAGATGACACAACTTCTCAGGCACAGGTGGCTTTCTTGTTGTTTTGCTGTCCTAGCACACTCCAGGAGACAACTTTCCTTGTCCACATACCTTCTTCTCAGAAGATCAGAGTTTGCAAACTTCCTTTGAGAAAGTCTTGTCCCTCTTGCCTTCACAGAATGTATTTTTAGTGGTTTAATGACACTCTGCTATTAAATGCCTTCTACTCCTAAGTCTCCAAATCTTATTGTAACTTTTATGGGGATTTTCAATTGAAACAAAATGTTAAGTCTAAATGGCTGCAGTCATATGCTTTTAATGTCTTGTGATCATACAGCTGCATTACTTTTAAACATATAATTTCTTTCTTACAGCACATAGTACTAATATATGTAGAGGAAAGTTTGATCTTTCAGGCTGTAACTTTTGAGTCTGATTATGATGAAGTTAACAATGTAAAAGACTAATGTAGGAATTGTGCCAGAAGTCTGGGGAAAGGATTTATAAGACCTTGTCCTGTACTCTCATAGAAAATTTACTGGAATAAAGCCTTTTTAATTCTACAACTATCTGTAAACTGACTCTAGTCAGTGACAGGAAAAGTGCCTAAGAATGGTCAAGAAAAAAATTAAACACTTAGATTGAGTTTCCTGTTATCTCCTCAGTTAAGAAGGGAGCTAGCCAATACCTAAGGAAATTAATTGGATGTCACTATGAGGGACTAGAAAAACTGAAGAACTGTAATTTTGAATTTTTTCCTAACACATTTTGTACACTGCAGCCTGCCATTCTATGTACTTTGTTTATCTGTGATGTAAGAAAACCTCATGTTATCAATAAATTAGAATTTGAATACTGAATCTACAAGCTATGGTTCCTAATTATTGACAGAATAAAAAGTTCTTACTGTGGGAAAAATATTACATTAATGCCTATGATTCCACTTCAAAAAGAGATGGACACAGCTGTGCAGCTGGAGCAGAAGTGAAACTAGAGAGCTGTTCTGGAGAGTATTCTTGGATACACATTCTGGATGTTACTTCTCATTTGCTCAAACAGACAATGATTATGCGCCAATTTGGCACATGGTTCTTCCTCTTCTCTTCTAGCCTGAGTGGTTTGGGCATTCCGGTGGATTGACAGAGCCAAGATATTATCCACTCTCCACCTCTGCTGGCAACATCCCTCCCTTCAAATGGATTATTTATGTCAATTGCTGTTTACTGTTGCTTTAAATAATATACATTAGTACACCTTTATACCGACACACACTGGAAAAAAAATCAGAAAATACCTTTTTTTCTTTAATCCGAAGGAAATAAAATTTTCAGCAGGAGTGCCTATACTGGCTTTCATATCTTCTCCTAAGAGAAACAAAAGCAAAAATTAAAGGAAAGAAGGATTATCATGTAGTGTGTCAGAGGCAAATTTTATGTGATCATAAGATAGTATGCCATGGCGTTATGACTGACATAGCCTGTTAATGATGCATTTTCTGACAGTTATGGTTTCCAAATCTATTTTTAACTTTTTAGGTGGTGGTGGTGATACTTAATAAGCTTTTAAAATAAATATAATTTAGCACAATCAGGAAGGAAATTGAAAACACAGATGCCTTATCCCTGGCAGTGTTCAAGGCCAGGTTGGATGGGGTTCTGAGCAACCTGGTCTAGTGGAAAGTGTCCCTGCCCACGGCAAGGGCACTGGAACTAGATGGTTTTTAGGGTCCCTTCCAACCCAAAGCATTCTATGATTATCTGTCTGTTAGGTGATAAGAATAAAAATTAACTGTTCTCCAATATTTTTTAATTCTGATTCATAAATTTCATCATAATCTGTACTAACAGCAAACATGCAGAAACCATGTACCAGTAACCAAGTCACATATTTGACACAATATTCTTAGTGAGCATTCGAGAATTGTCATTGCACTTAAGTTCAGTTATTTTTTTACAACTATTTGAATCATTTCTCTTGATGCTGAACATTCTATAGCCTCGAGTTTTAGATTTCACTGTGACCTGTAGTACAAAAAAAGTGCACCATTGACTACAAGCTAAACATAAAAGTGCATGCATTAGACAAGCCCCAGTTGCAACTTATGTGGACAGCAGTAAGTTACTGACTCCAGGGTCCCGGACGTCATTGTTGTAGGACATGGACAAAACCCAACCAGAATTAGCATGATGTTTTATAAATTATTTCCTGTCCATTTGTTTTACATAATTTCTTTTTTTTTTTTTTGTTCCCCTGCATGACTTAAATCAAAAGTTTAATCATGGTTTATATTTTAATAGAACTATGTTATCTATATTTGACTTCCTCAACATCTAAAATACACACATTTATTATTTTTTTCTCCTTGTATCTTATATTTGTATTGCAAAAAATAGTTGAAGTACATTCATTGAATAGCATATATTCATGCAGCCAGAAGAAAAGGAGGTCAATGAAATTATACTACAGACCTGCCTACAAGTTCCTACCATAATTGTTTTTCCCAATAGATAACCAATACTTGCTATTTGACCAAAAAGACAGTTCTACCTCTTTATCTGAATAGATAAAATATTCCTAGAATTGTATCCAGTATTTCTTCCTTACACACTAAAAAACTCTAAGGGATAGATTTATGACTTGAAGATGGAGTAAGTAGTGGCTTTCCAAATATTTTCCTGCTCATATGTCTCTCAAATGTGACAACTTTGTTACATGCCTATGCCTATGATATACACCTCCATATTGAAGCATTTACCGTATATTATTACTTGTTAATCCCAGTACCACTGAAAACCTAAAATAGAGTGACAAGAAAGAAAAAGTAAACTGTCCATTTGTAGCAAGGAACAATATTTTCCAAATGAAGATCCTGTCAAACATCAAGCTTGTTCAGTGCAGACTTTGAAGGATCTGGCCTATTATGCTTCAAAAAATGTGGCTCAGTATGGATTTGATAACTGAATTACCCAGGTTTAGAATTTGTCTGTCACTTCAAAACATATTCTGCAAAACAGTTGGAAACTTTCCGGGAGACAGCTCTGTTTCACTTATATTGGGAACATTTTTTGAAGAACAATCTTGCATACATAAACATTAGGAAGAGTTCTATAATAAAAAAATAAAAGCTAAAGAAAATCCAGGACAATGGAAAATGGCAGTGGCAAGGAGCAGTAATGCACATTATGTCTTAGTAAGTTCAGATCAGGCATCAGAAATGCTTTTTTACCAGTGGAACTGGTTACGCAGGTTATGGAGGCGAGGAACTTCCATCCTTGAATGCTTTCAGGGCTCTCTAGACAAAACTACATCTGATGTGATCTAGTATCGGCCATATGCCTAATTGAAACAGGAAGTTTGGATAGATAACCTCCACTGCATTCAGTCATCACTGGTCTAACTCTACTTTTACTAAATTTATGATAATTTTAGGTGTATCCTTCATAGCTCTATACTGCTTAGTGTATTTACTTTCCTTGTAGAGTCAATGGGAATAAATGGCTCTTCAAAATAAGATCTTCCTGATTTCTTTTAGCTGATTAATTTAAGAAGGGACAAATTGTGCACTAGACTATACTGACTGTAAATACATCTTAGACTGAGAATGTGACATATAGGTGTTCAGTTTTAGTCAAATTAGTCCCACTTTCTCTAATTATAAGGAAGACGTATTGTTGCATAAACATGGCATGTTTATGAAACTTATTCAATGATTGTTTCAGGTAAACTCCATAAGCAATATGGAAAGGGATGGAGCTTTAAATACAAAGTAGTTGTGCCTATTGTGCTTCATTCTAATGCTACTTTACTGTTAATAGTAACAGCAAGACAACACAGGAATAATACGTTTCAAGAATATTAAAAGCCCTTTTGTTGTTGTCTAGCAGCTATTTTTCCTACAAAGATTTGAGAAATTCCAGCCTGCGAGAGAAACTAAGAAATATCTCTTTAGCACATTCATCATTGACTTTGTCTGTAAAAGCATGTTCTTGACAACAAGTTAGGTATATAGATGAGTTAACAACTCTGACAGCAGAGCAAGGTCTTCCAGAATATGCATACACTATGGAACCAAAAGAAACCATTATGGATACAGCTGGTCACCAGAAAGCATGGTGGGTCATTTATGTGTGCAAATGAAGGGCACACAAATGAAAAACACATGACTGAAAAATTAAGAAAAATAGATGCATTTGGATAGGAGAACAAATGCCATCTTACCATAGGAACTTAGTGAAAGAGAAATCTGAAGTCAGTGGAGTTCTGCTGCTGCTGGGGACAGATTCTGAACCCATACAGCTTAGTTGTACCCATCAACATTTCATTGTTTATTGTTACTATTACTATTAGCAAAAGACTGCTGGATTTCTCACGTCCATGTCTTCAGGCCATGATTTAGTCATCTGCAAATACACTATAGTACTTTTCAATTGGCTATTGTTTTCCAGTGAGCTTGTTCCCTCAATGCCCTTTGCTGATCAGGTCATGCTGGATTATTTAAGCAGTAATAACTTAGGGTACGACAGTATCTTCAGAATATTACTAATCTTAGATTGTTTTCCTTGGAATGCCATAGTTTTAGAATGCCCTGCTTCTGTTACTCTGTGTTCACCTCTGTTGTCCTCCTTTGCATAAATAATAACTAAATATTTACAGAAATGAGTTCATTTATTTGTGAAAGATATAACAACTCTATTGTCTTCTTTGAGGCAGACTGAGTTAATGAGACATGCACTTCAGTCTTGTTTTTCTCCAGTGTATCTAAATGGTAGCTATTATAGATCTGTTTACTTCCTTTCTTTTTTAGCAGTCACTCACCTTTGACATATCTTTCAAATTACACCACTTTTCTTCACAATCCTCCATGTTGCTGTTCATTTGGAAGCCTCATTAATTTTTAAAGCCGTATTTTGACAAGTTCCTTGCTTTTAAAAGAATTAGCTGCATGAGTAATTGATCCAACTAACACTCATTCTTGCACTCACAGAAATGTTTCTGTTACTGACAGACTACATTATACAGCTGTACTTTTTTACTTGTTTCATGTTTTCTTGAACTACTTAAAGTCATATCTCATTTTGTCTTTGTAGTGCTCACTCTGGTGTAAGAGAATTTGAAACAAGTTCTTGTTGTAAATGACCAGGTCAGAGGCTCAAAACTAGCATCTCACACACAGAAGGAAAGTTCCTTGGTTAATAAATCAGTTTGGGATGAAATATATTTGCTGTCTTTCTTCACCGATCTCCATTTTGTACCAAAAGCTCATTAATTGAAGACCAAGACATTAAAATCTCTAGCAAATGCAGAGAAATATCAGGTTAGGTTCTGAAAAACTCTCTCAGAATATGAGTACATTTTATAGATGGCTTTCACAACTACTAGTATGCAAGATTTTTAGATTTCTTCGTCATTTGCTAATGTTGAATTCAACCACTCCCTGAAAGCTGAGTTCCTTAGGGAAAAAAACCTGAACATTCTAAACATTTTGAATCTAAATATACAGTTCCTGCTTATCCAAGACTTGGGCACAACTTATTAGGATAATGGCAGTGTTATGAAGTGGGAAAAGAATCCCACAAAACTGTGCATACTCACTCAGCAAACAGTGCTGCTAGCTGAAAATTAACATTAAAAAGATCTTTAGAGTCTTCTGTATTGATAGATTTGTTATGGTTCAGCTTTGTGCCTCTTCATAGTTCCTGACTCCTGGTGGTACCAGGACTGAGGGCAGGACTGAAGCTGTTTCTTTTTACAAATACAACTATTTCAAATCAATGTAATAATTCCCACAAGGAAACCTAACCCCCTATTCCACTACAAAGCTGAACTCTGATATATGTACCTGTATAGATATTCGAGTTACATTACTCATGTCAGCAGTTTTTGAATGTACAGAGATTACTGTGATAGTCATGGTCCAGATATAAATGATTCAAAAGGCTTATCAAGAGATATAGATTTTAGGTACATCTTTAAGCAGTTTTCATAATTTTCTCTGAGCTTGTAGAGTTTAATAGTTTCTTCTTTGAAGAAATCTGTTAATTCTGTCTTACCAGGCTTTGGTGGAAAATCTGTGCTCTAAACGGAATATATTGCCAAGTTAGAAACTGTAGAGGAACATTACAACATGTACACCAGAAGGAAAAAAATGTCCTTTTTCTTTTCTTCTTCTTTTATATGGAACCTGCATGACTAATGCTACTCAGACTGACCAGGGTTACCCAAAACAAGAAATAAACAATCAGATCTTCTTCCACGGACAGAATCCATTTCCCATTTATTTTCTGGAAAACTAATTTTCTTCTACAAATTACCTTTCAACAACTGCCTTGGCCCGCTAGGATTTCTTCTCCAGCCTGTTATTACATGGTTTTAACTCTGCTCTGTATGTTCTCTGGGATTTCTGGCAGACATCACAAACTAAATGGATCAGAGTTTCATAAATATGGAAACAAACACTTTGTGCAAGCACAGATATGTGGCTTTAACATACATATTTTTTAATCTCTTGGTTGTTTGGAATTTTTACTCAGCTGACCTTCTGAGGCTACAGAAACTGGCAGCTGATTTGGGAATCATCACCTGTGTATAGATGAAAGCTTTCAGGAGGTCATTAGGGGCTAAAGTGCCAAGATTTGTTTCATTGTACAGATAAAATGCTTCGAATATGAGATTTATCAAGAAATAGTTGTTCTGATACAGACTAAAGATTAACAAGACAATTATGAGTGCCTTGCCTCACTCTCTGCAGTCTACAGAATCTTGATTTTCATCCAGTTATTACTGCATTGAGCCTGGTATGTTTATCTAAAAAAATTTGTGCTAGGTTATAATAAGTTCTAGGAATATTTTATGTTTTGATCTGAGACTATCAAAGATATAGAGACATTTCCAGTGGTTAATATCGTCATTCTTCTTGATTCTAGAATACCTATCTCTTTTATGGAGATTGGCTTGGTTTGGTTTGGTTTCCTTTCTCTGTTTAAATTCATCCCTCTTGAGCTTCAGAAAAAAATTACTCAGTGCTTTTCTCTGGAAGATATTTTGGTACTCTCTTCTTAATCTTATTTTGGTTATTTCAAGCTAATTAAAAACTCTAAAGATTTTTTGTTTTCAGCTTTCAAGCAACTTGTGTAGTTCTTTTAGCATCCATCATGATTTCTCGTTCCTTTTCAAATGTACAAACACAAACCCCACACATTTTATTCACATCTCAGACAGAAACTGTCATGATGTAAATTGATTGGTCTTGACTAGTTAATTCCTCCTTTCCATTATGCAAACATATGTCATGCAAAAAAAAAAAAAAAAATTAAGGCAAAAACACACTAAGAACTTATAATAACACCTATCTATCTGTTATCTCTATAGTATAGTCACTGTATTCAGAAATAATTTCCAGAAATTTGGTTTTCTATAATTTGTTCTTGTTTTATAAGGGTAGACCTCATATCTTCTTTATAAATATATAATTTTTTTATTTTGTGTACATTATTTGACAATGTGTTTTCATTGAAAATTGCTTAATGAGATCTGTCAGTTATTAATAATTGATTAAATAAACAAGGATTTTATTGACATTTTTTTCTTACACATCAGTTAAAGAATATTTATCAAGCAGGAAATGACATTATTTGACAAAACCTAGTTTCCAACTAGGCAAATATATTTCCATTCTTTGCTTCATTACTAACTAATTCCTAAAATGTAAGGAATCGCTAGAAAAATTTTCTGTCTCAATGACCTTTTAGAACTCTCCAGTATGAAGTATTCAAGGTGTCTGATTTTCAAAACCATCTCCTTACTTTGATGAACCATACTTTTATCATGACATTTAGGCTCCTAAAGATGAAATCAAGAATTTACTTGGATTTTTTTCAAAGTTCTTTGGCACCTTTTGTTCCTCTTGTTTTAATCTTTTACCAGTCTAGATTTAAGTAAAATAAACCTGATTAAATGTTCTTATCTATTCACATGATTTGAAAAGGAGCTACTCTTTTCAACTTGGCTTTGAATTTAACACTTTTTTTTTTATTTTTCTAACAACTTCAGTGGATAGCACGCTATTGGAAAGACCATGCAGAGGGAAACAACATCTTTATATCATTCTAGTTTTGTATGCGGCTTTCTATGGCTTAGTATAAAAAATCAAAACTCTGTGGAAAACCAATTATCATTCTACACAGCATATTTTGTAAAACTAATGTTATTTTCAGTAATGTGTACATTTTTAGCACTTTTAAATCTGCTAAAAAAAAAATCTAGAAGGTGATATAATTCCCTTTGAGACAGCTGAAGTGTTAATATCAAACTGTGAACTAGTGTGAATCGTTGTGAAGCTTCTGTGCATCAACAACTAAAATATGTGAAATTACTATATATTTTTTCAATGCTTAAAGTGCTTCTATTAAACTTTGTGATAGCAACTACTTGAAAAATTCAGAAATGCTACTACATTCAACATCTATCTTGCATGTTGTATGATGTTCTTTTTGTGCTATAAAAGGAACATGTATTTGCTCAGGGCCTATACAGTCATCACCGTTTCAATAGTCTATGTTGCTACCCTAGTATTTTTAACATAATTTTTCAACTTTCTAAAAAACAGTGATAAAGAAAGAAGAGCAAATTTTCCATGAGAAGTTAGCTGGAAAAATCATCTTGGAATAACAATTGTGAATCTTGTGAAGTCAAGAAGGTTTTGAAAAGGCTGCAAGTGAAACTGCTGATAAAATCTATACTTCAGTTTTCTGGTGCTGCCAAGGGTAACTCATAATCAATCAGGGGCTGGAGGGTGTTGGCAGGGCCCTTCTAGTGCCTGGGTTGTCCCAACTCCTGGCTCCCACCTTGGAGCAGACCCCGTCCTTCCTGTTTCCTGTTAGTTTATGTCTAGTAACATGCTGTTGATGTCATCTGTACTTACATTTTGAAATAAACTAAAGAAATACAAACATTTGTAGTTAATATTCTTTCTTCGTAGTTCTCAATGTTCTCCTGTTAAATTAATTGAAAAAATATGATATTTCTTCTGCAGGAAAATTTTGACTTTTTTAAATCCTGTACATTGCAACTAAACTCAACTAGAAACAGTTTTAATGCATGCAGCAGGTGTGTTATATTGTTAAGAAGACTTTAACTTTGTCAGTCCATTACAGTGGAGAGCAGTGATTTGGTGCAGCAGGGACTACAGCCAAAATTTCACGAAAAGCAGTGCGAGCAAATGATCCATATTCTGCAGTGAGAGCAGCCAAGGACTCTGTGGATACTCTACAGTTGCAAAACAATGTATTTAGAAGGGACAGACTTGTGAATAGTTTTAATTGTTGTCATTTGTAAGAAAATGATTGGGATCCAAGCTTTTTGTTGGTTGCAGCTATAGGGGGTTTATAAAACATGTAGTATTAAATGTTTCTTGTCTGAAGGGACTCACTACATGTTTTTTAATGAAAAAAAAATATTTATGGAAATCACCCAATAGCCCCTAAATTCTGTTTTAACCAATTCTGCTCACAAGTACAAGAAGATACTTTTCTTACACTTCTACAAATAGATTTGGTTTCTCTTTTAATCTGCAGTTTCTGTGTTCTTCACTCTTTCCCATAGCCACTCATGGCTCTACTGCCTTTCTCCTGCTAGGAACTTCAATACATGTCCATTTCAACTTTTGATTTTTAAATACCATATCTAGAACTGTACTGGTCCTGCTGCCTGTCTTTCTCTATAGCTAGCAGATAATAATTTACATAATTTATCACTGAATAAATCAGTTTTATATTCTGAATTCTGGAATTTACATTCAAAGAAGGGAAATATCTTTATGGAGGGCTGGAAAAAAAATGGAAGAGCCTTTGAGTGATCCAATTCACATTAGGCACTGAACTCTTTGTGCCATACCCCAGATTTAGGGAAGCTCAATGATACTGAAATGAATCTTCATCTCCATTGCTCATGCTGTCTCTGAGAAAAGCAGCAAAAAAGAACCTCACTCAGGAGCATACATCTTCTCTGAAGAGAATAGAAAGTGCTATGAATAAAAAATATTTGTGATAGAGATGGATTCAAGGCCCAAAGCATTGAAAAAATACTTGATGTATACATTTCATAACACAAAACCAAGGCTTGGCATCCTACCCCGATGGAAGAAATTACAAAGCTCCCATTTTACTTTAATAGCCAGGTTTTTACCTGAAAGAGCTGCAAGGAGGGAAGAATGATGTGTTTAAGTTCCTTTTTGGGGCCACTGTAAAAGCACTGCCAGTAATTTCCCAGCAACATTTTACACCTAAATCCTCCCTGCAAGGTTAACATTTGAGTCTGTTCAGTTTGCATTTGAATGGGACGTGTGTAGCATCATGACTTTTAAAGACAGAAAGGACTCAGATCCATTTGCATCCTGGAGAGCTTCACCCACTTATTCATGCATCAGTCACAAGCATTTTGAAGTAAAACCTTTGGTTCTGAGTAATTTCTGACAATTCTACTCCAACAAACTTCCACTACTCTCACTTCAGCTTCAAGCTCTTTTAGGGTCTACGTCTTCAGCTCCAGAAGCTTTATCTTTATCTGCATGGAGGAAACTGATGAGTATCTCAATCAGTCATTTCCTGCTTCAGGAACAGGAAAGCAAGTTTTTGAAATCTTTGCTTTCCTTGGCTTCTGCAGCTCCATGGTGGGTGTTGTATGTTGCTGTCACAGATGCACAAGAACATGAATGTCAAAGTGCTGGGAGCAGGACACCTGTAGAAAAAAATACACATGGTCAAAAAAGTTATCTCCGTCATGTAGCCACATTAGACTGTGAAGCCATTTTCGCTCATTTCTTTTTCTTTTTTATTCCTAGTACACAAACTGTAGAATAAAGACAGTTATCAGCATGCTGTCTATTTTCTTAAAATCTACTACATAAATTGAAATATTGTAAAAACAGTACTAGAACTGCCCTGGAATTATTCCCCAGGAGAGAGAGAGCAGGCAGGCACTGTGAAAAAGCAGTACCTTCACCCAGTGAGGTGCATTAGCACACGAGGAGAGGGATGTGTGGGGACTGGCATCCTCTATAAACAGCATTTCTCCTTTTATGTTTCAGAAGAATTTCCTCCAAGTCTGCAGCATGCACAGAGACAGTTTTCACAGATTTATTATTTGTCCATATTGTTCTTTGTACTTAAAATTCTATATTTAATGTGATGTCTTCTTAGTACCTTTCTTTAAATGACAAAAGAGTCTGAGATCTTTCTTTTTAAAGACATGTTTATCTGCTTGACTGAACTTTGTCATCTACTTACTAGCCAGTAGAAGTTTTATTGTTCATTTAATGAACAGAAATGACAAGCACAATTTTAAATTACTGTGCTATTCATTGTGTCTTGAGAAGTGAAAAGACTTGAGCATCAAAGAAAAACTTGACAATGGAATAAACAATCCATTCTTTTGCCCTTTTTACTATAATTATTCCAATTAATTGACTTGGTCTTTTAATTTTATTGATTCAGGGTCATTATTTTTCTTTTATGGGCAGCTATTTACTAATGCAATACACTATAAATGCACATGCACTAACAGGGAAAAATGGCATTGGACTAGCACTGTGTACTCCTTTATAAGTAAAATACATCTGAATTAGATACACTTGAAAGTTCTGTTGCTAATACTTGTACATCATAACTTCCACAAGAAGTAATCGAGAAGTTAAAATAAAAATGTTCCAAATTATTGAAGTGCACAGTGCAGAACCAAAGCTAAATGGAGACACCTGAAACCTATAGTCCTTTTTTTGTGAAGTCAATAAGCTGCTTTGATTACACTCTTTTGCAGTGTACTGATGTATGTTGTCTATTGTGCTGTGTTATCTTCATATTAACCAAAACTGCAGAAAAACAAGAAGAGAACTGTGCTTAAACAGCCTGTTGTTACCCCCTGAAGCCAAAATTTAATAGAACAGTGGCCCCATTTTAAATTTCCAGAATAACCTTTTTTCTTTGTGGAGAGCTGACATGAGAGGGGGCAGTTTGCAGTGTGTATCTGCACAGGACGCTTTTTAGAGAAGGATAAAAGCTCAGATTTTTGTATTTCAGTTTTAGATCCTGAGACCTTAATCGTACTATCACATAAGGCACATATGGTAAATGTATCACTAAGGAGATAACTCAGGGAAGGGAAGTACTCAGTCAAATCCATTTCACTGCAAATAAACTGGCAATATAGAACACTAAACAAGTGGGTTTATGTGCAGAGAAAAAAATGAGAGAGAAGGACACATATGCACGGAGATATGTCCCTTACTGTGTCAGTTGTTCTGCCCTCCTGCTCACCGAAGCAATTTCTGTCCTTTCCTGTGGAAATCATGGGAATGGAAGGATGTGAAACAAACAACTGCATACCTGGTTGGCAGTTGTCCCAAGGATAGTGGAGTATGCTTGAGAACTTGGAGGCTTTCAGTTATTCCCAGATGTCCCTTTTGCCCCTGGTTAAGGGCAATCTGAAGCAAATCAATGAGTTTTGCATCAATCCCGAGTTACCTGTGATTGTGGACACCCCAGCTAAGGTCTCTGTGCCTCAACCAACATACCTACAAAAAGAAAAATCCTGTTGTCTTTCATATGTGTAGCAGAAGCTGTGGTTCTCATGTGATTTTTGTATTGGAGTGCAAATATTCGCCTCCATGAAGTGTTGCCACTCAGGGCATTTTCACTGAGTTTATCTCTGCACAAAAATTGATAATAGTGTTCATGATAATTAACCTTATCTTCCTTAAATATTGCTGGTGGTCTGTGGGGAAACACATTCCTAAAAGCTGAAATCCAAAGATTTCCATTCTGGTTCTCATTGCTTTTTTAATTAACTTTTATTTAAGTCTCTAAATATTTTATTAAGAAAAAAAAATCATAAAGCCGTATACTTAAAAGACAACAACAACAAAAAAACTCCCAAACTACTTCCAGATCAAAAATATGATCAGACATGGTTATTTAGCTATGAGGTTACCTCCAGGCTACCAATATGAAAGAACATCTTTCAGTGGTTTGAGTTCAAATTCATCTCCCCTGAATTAGTCAGCCAAAAGACAGTAAGATGGTTCCCCAAATCAGCCAGCTGCCTTTCAGTAGCAAAAAACCACCCCAAGGCCAGTTAAATAATTTCCCCTTTATGTCCCATACTGCCATACTTGGGATTGTAGACACTCATCCTGAATGATCCAACTCCCTTTTATCCTGACTTGGGCAGCTGGATAGCCTGAAGCTTGCAAGTTTCTCTTATGCCAGGCCCACAAGATGCTGTTTTCCTCCCCATCTATGTTTCTGTACAGCACTTGAAATACTTGTCCGAACTATTGCAACTGCCTTTGCAAGAATTGCTTATTTTCTTATTGGAGGAATGGAAAAGGATTGGTCATTTAAGGGCAAACAGCAAGCAATGACACATACTGAGCTATTTCCCAGACTTAGGAAATTGTGTTCCTAAACACACTTCTTTCACAGTTACTCTTTTCACTCCTGACTGTATCAAAAGGCAGCAGTTCTGAATTTGGATAGTAAGAGTATTATGCTATTAAATGGCTCTCTTAAGTGTTTGCTAGTTGAAAACATTAATGAAGGGATGGTTCTCCAGAAAGGGCAAAGCTACTGGGAGGTCACAAGATGAGCAGGACCCTGAAGCTTCCTGGGTTTTGAGGCAGCAGCCACATGCTGGTCTCCAGACTCCCCAGACTGACCATCTTAACCCGAAACAGAAAAGATCACAAGTCTTGGGAACTCAGCAATGTGACATTCAATGTCATGAATGTTCCACTCCTCATGGCTATGAGGAAGACATAATTCATGCCTTGGTACCTTTTAACTGCTTTCAAGTACCCAGCCAAATTCGGCTACGGCAATGGACAGCAACTTATCCCTGGGAAGAGACTCACATTCCATGACAAAGATCTTTAATTGACTATCAGATTAGATCACTGTTCCAATGAAACAAAGCAAACCCATTCAAATGCACACTAATCTAGAACTTTCTTAGGCAGGATAACACATTCTTTCCTAACTTCTGGGAAGGCATCTTTCCTTTATCACTTTTGCCAACAAAGTCTGCCTGACAGAATAACACAGATAAGATCTCTGGGAATCCCAACCAAAGAAGACCAAGTGCAGCTACTGATTCACTCTGCTTTAGGATCAACAAAACACAGTTCTATAATAACAATGAGTATTTTCTCTTCTTATCCTTGCTTGTCTGACTTCTCCACAGCTGGACAACCTTCCAATGAGATGAAAACATTGTCATCCAAACTTGTTCCTCTTTCCCTATCATCACCTGCATGCTCTGCCTGAAACAGATCTCAAGGTAAATTCATTAAAAGAAACTGTTCCAGTTATCTTTCTTGAATCCACTCACAAAACTTTAAAAAAATTGCCTAAAGCCCATCAACTCCTCAAACCATCAGTGTAAGATCACTGCTTGAAGCAAGTTTTGGAAAAAAGTCCCCTTATTCTTTCCTTTAGAATTTTAGGGTTTTTTTTCTACTGGTCCTTAATTTACCATCTGAACCCAGGTAATCTAAGAGATTTTTTCCGTCAGCAGGAAAAGTAGAAAACATATGGGAATTCAGAACTTTCTGTATGTCTGTGAAGAGATTGATATATGGGTTGGTTCTTCCAGTGGTTACAATAGATGTGCATCTGAATTGCAGTCCTTTAGCTACCCCAGTCCTTTAGCTGTACTACAGGGGTGGTTGTGGTGGAATGATTGGTATGGAGTTTTCCAAAGTTCTATCAAAACTTTTGTATGAGTTGAAAGGAAACAAGAATGTTTCAAGACAGTAACAGAGTTGAAAAACAGAAAGTATAACTAGAATGTGTCTAGCTTTTCAAAAGTCTGTTGATAGTACAAGACAAATAATAAAGACCTTAAAAATGGATGCATAAAGACTTGCCTGTTGTAGAAATACTTTGTGGAAACTGCCTAGCTAAAAACCAACCAAACAAAAAGCCCTAACCAAAACCAACCAAACAAACTTTTTTTGATGTGAAACAATTGTACTTCACAGTGAATATCTACAAGGGCACTTCTTACAGTGGTGGTTGTTCTCTGATTGCTGCCTGGTTTCTCACTGCAAGCAATATGGATCCTTCATTAGCTTTCATGTGAAACAGTGTTAGGTAGTTTCAAACAGATTTTTGAAATGAACAAAAACTCTTTTTATACCCACAAATATTAGGAAAATATCAAAACCAAAATGAGTTCAGGAACAGGTTAATGAGCTGCCACAAGCGTGATGAATATTTAGTTTTGGTTTCCTTGAACTTAGAAGTTTGAGGCAAAGCTTTTTGAGAGTCTTTGCTCAGAGTTTACCCAGGACTGATTTTAAAAATGTATCAAAAAAAAAAACCCCAAACCAACCCCAAACCATAAGGCATTACCACCACCATTTTAAAATGAAGCCATATGAGCCTTGAGCTATGGAAAGAGTTGTATATCTACAAAGACATCCCGTTTTCCTAAATCTGTACAAAAATTATCTTAAAAACATAATTTTCATCTTTCTTTATACATGTCTCATTAGATCTAGGTTAGGCCCTGATTAGGCCTGTTTATAGAAGTTTTGGTTCTGTTGCCAAGAAAAAACACTGCTGGATGCTCTTCAGGGAAGGAGGGCACACTTGATGCCCTTGGATGAAGGAGATGTGAAGTAAAGAAAGATGTGCTTGAGCACATCCCAGAAATCCCAGAAGATCAAGGATGCCAACCAAGCACATGCTGTTTCTCCTGATATTTCAAAGTCTGGGGCCTGCCAACACTCACTGTTCTCTACTTTTAATGCACCTCTTCATAACCACATGGTATAATCCTGATAGCCAGTGACAAAGGACACCTGCTCCCTGAAAAAGACAGGGATTGATTTCTTTCAAAAGTCATTGCCGACAGAAACGTGAGTTGGTTCTTCCTCTCATGTTTTTTTATTGTCATCAGATGGAACCCAAGGAATATCAATCTCCTGAAGGATAAAGTGGGATTAAGGTACTACTGTTCTCCACCAGCTAATGGATTTGAGATTACAGTGAAAGTTAGATGAAACCTTATGTCCAGTTAATGTCTGCATCTGCACCTGGAGATGAATTATGTGAGGAAAAATGGCATTGCAATTCATTAAAAAATAGAACAAAATATGGCCTTCTTATGATGAGATTGGTGAACGTGACAGAGAGAAAATAATACCTGTTAGAACCACAAATCTTGCATCGCCAGTCACATTATTGTGGACAAAATTATATTTTTTATAGCTATGAATTCTGAATAGCAAAACATCACCATAACATTGTCTGCTATATAAAGATAAAACTTCAGGATAAACTATATAAATACAAATTAAAATGTATTGTTCTCTCTCATAGATGAAGGCAATAATGCATCACTTTAAGTGGCATTTATGAGAAAAAAACATGATTAGATACTGTAGTTTCAAATGAATGGAAGCAAGAAGAATTACTGCAACTGTTTATAATCTCCATTTTATAAAACAGAAGTTGGTATTAATTCTTATTTTGTATTTACCAATTAATTTAAAACTCCAGAACCAGCGTACCCCTGTTTTTGTCACAGTAAAAAAATATCAGCATTGCTATAACTTCTGTGAGTGACTTGTTTAGAATGAAGCATATGTTAATTATCATATTAATAAACATATGCTAATCAGTATATGCTTATTGGACATGACTGCAGCTACCTCAGTCTTGTAGCCATGTTCTCTGTGAGGAAATATTCGTTAGCACGTGGCTGGAAGATGAATTTTTAAAAATGGTCTGTAGCTTTTTAAAAACCTGTTATTAACCCATTATATTTTAAGAGTCCTTCTGTTATTTTTTTTTCTCTGTATACTTATGAAGTAGTATTTGCAGGAAACCAAATGATGCAAGACAAACTGCTTTCCAGTTTTATGGTACATTGCTCCCCTATGGATTTTCTACCCATAGTGCTTCCTATTAAAAAGCTCCATCTCCAGTGGAAAATGTAGAAGGAAAATGCCCATTAAAATTTTGCTGCCTGGTCTATCAAGTAGAGCAATTTAATTGCATGAAGTGACTATTTAACAGATGCGCTAAAATTATGAAGCTCCAGTAGACCCTCTGTGTATAGATAGACTTTACACAACCATTCATGTTATATTGTTTATTGCACACCCAAATTTAAATGGACTGTATATGTCTTTGCAAGATTAACACACTACAACACATATTTTGCTGCTTTACACTAAGTGAAATTACACTAAGATTTAGATATTGTTCAACTTTTCTAGAATTTCAATTTTGTATTGTTGTTTTTTACTTCAAAATTTTTTACCACTAGGGAGTCCATTGCTTTCTTTTACTATTAAACAGGAGTTATTATCATATAAATATTCAATAAATCCTATTTCTTTTAAAACTGAAATTAACAGAAAAGTTATACTTGCTGTGTGTCTAAATATTTTCACATTTCTTATGCATATAATATTAAGTATGAATTCAAGAACTACCCCCACAACTACCCCCATAACTACCCCCATCACTACATGCTGCATATCTGGCCTGACTTTTATTTTTGCTCCATTACTTATGAGTGTGGCATGAGGGTCTGTAGTTCTTTTGTTATAGAAGACCAAACTCCAGTGATGAAGGTGCAGTTCTCCCATTCTTTTCAACACTAGGTGCCAGAATCCCACCTTACTGACAGTACAAGAGCTGAGCTAGGTACCCATAGGACATTTTCTACATAAAAGAGATGGAAATCCTAAAGTTCTAGTCAGTGGAAGGTAGTATCACTATCATGGTTAAAATACTACTTTATAAGATAATTCTTGATCCAATCTAAGGAGTGCAAGAATTAACATAATAAGCCTTGAAATTTATGATGAAAATAGAGAGTAAAACCTGTCTGGTACAAATATTTACTCAAAGTCAATACACCTACACCAAGTTTTGCCAGTGGAGGTTTGACCCTCTGTTATCATCTAGATACCACAGTTTAACCAGTGCTCAATAGGATGGTGCCTTTCACACCTCTAAGTGGATAATCTCTATCCAGATTGTATCACCATATGAATAGAGCTGTGCAAACATCAACCCATAATTATAAATGATGATTTCAGCCTTCTGACAGTCTTTTATAAAGCCAAGCAAAATAATGTTGGCTAGTGTAATTTTGTTTTAATTTCCAAACCAAATGCTTTGTTTGTGAAACAAAGCAAAGTTTGTGTGCATCACAACAGTGGAGAGGAGCAATTGTCAAAGGGTGAATTCTATTTGCTGGGAAACATTTTTCCATGACAAGCATTTCCTAGGTGATGTACAGTGCTTTTGTTTCAAAGCAGAACAAAATAAAAATGCTGAAGAATTCATTATATTTCTAAAGCAAACTTCTTGAAGAAGGGGGAGGTTGGGGAAGAGATAAAATTAGAGTCTCTATCAAAATTACAGGCAGATGTTAAAAAATTTAAAGCAAGGGTCTCAGTAGCAATAACAAACCATGTTCTCATCTCCAGCAAAAGATTTGAGAGCAGGAGGAAGAAGGGTAGTTATCATTATGCCCAGCTACCAAAGATGCTGTCATGGTCTAAAATATTCAGAGCTCATAGAAGTACTTAGCTCTTAGTCACTCCACATCATGGAACATCTGTTATTCATGATTTTGTCTCATGATTTAGAAGCCAAATGGTTAGTAGGTGATTTATCTAGAGCCACTTCGATCTGGCTGACTGAATCTGAAAATCACTCCTGAAATTATACATGTTTATTCTGAGACCATCCCGGTTGTGACTCACTAATATACAGAGTCATCTGTTTTTCAGAAAGTCTGAGTGATGTATAAACACACTTTTGCAGAGGCAGACAACTCAGTTTTCTTAAGGTTTTAAATTAAATAGTATAAGAATTCTTGTTCCTTAAAAAACAAACTTAGAGTAGTTGAAAACACATAGCATTAAGGACTGCTTGCACCATGGATGCACCAGCAGGCTCCAATTCCTCTCACCAGCCTGTAACCATTCTCTCCTTTGATCTTCCTTTGCAACCCTCCTTCTTCCCATATCTTCCTCATCTTTGGGCCGCCCTGGTTGCAGGAGCAAATCCCGATCATTAAAGGTATGTTTCTATGCAAGAAGAGGTCAAGAACCAGCTCTGGAGTTTGGCCAGGAGGGGGGCAGCGCTGAGGGTATAATCCCAACACAGCAATGGGAGCCAGGTCATCCCCAAATCATGGCCCTAGCCTTACCAATGCACTGCCTCTGTGCTGAGCTCCCTGCAGCCCCAGGCCATTCCTCTGTCCCACACATAGCCCGCTTCAGCAGCACCCCCAGCTGCATACTGTGACTTTGCCAGAACCTTTGATGAGAAGAGGAGGGAAACACTTTCATCCATAGGACCATTGCATCACCTGGCTCTCAGGAAAGGAGGAGCCCTTTAGGTTAATTGGTGTCTTGTTGCACTCTGAATTGGCAGCCCTTGAGGAATTTCTCAGGGACCACCCAGCACTTGTGTTCATTTACCCCTCCATCTCCCTCACTTGGCCATCATGTTTTCCATAAAAAATAAGAATTGGTGGAGAGGGTTTGCTGAAGGATATTACTCAGTTGCAGGATGGTCAGAATGACCAGAACCATCAGGAGTCTCGTAAGAACATTTGTGTAAAATAACTCTTAATAATTCAAAACTAACACCTTTCAGTGGGGTGGTTGTGCATGTGTGTTTTCCTTCACCAAAAGCTGCACTGCACTCCAATGACAGAGATTGTTAGGGACCTAGACAGGCTGGAGAGGTGGGCTGATGCAAACCCCATGAAGTCCAACAAAATGAAGCACAAGGTCCTACCCCTGGGTCAGGGCAATCCCAGACATACCTGCAGGCTGGGCAGAGAAGTAATTGAAAGCAGCCCTGAAGAGAAGGATTTGGGGTTGGTGTTGACAATAAAACCTCAAAATGACCTGGCCTTGTGGTCTCACAGCCCAGAAACCACCCGTGTCCTGGGCTGCATCCAAAGCAGTGTGGGCAGCAGGGGAGGGAGGGGATTCTGCCCCTCTGCTTCGCTCTCACCCACAGTGCTGCCTCCAGCTCTGGGCTCCCCAACTTAAGGACATGGAACTGTTGGAGCAAGGCCAGAGGAGGCCACAAAGTAGATGAGGGGACTAGAGCACTTACTTCCCCTGAAGACAGGACGAGGGAGGTGGGGCTGTTCAAACAGAGAAAGTTGTGTGGAGACTTCAGAGCAACCTTCCAGTATCTGAGGGGGCTTACAGGGAAACCAGAGTGGGACTCACAGTCAGAAACTGTAGTGACACAAAAAAGGAATAATGGCTTCAAACTGAAGGAGGGGGAAATTTAGATTAGGTATACCAAAGAAATTCTTATCTGTGAGGCTGGTGAGACTCTGGCACAGGTTACCCAGAGTTTGTAGATGCTCCATCCCTGAGTGTTTAAGGCCAGGCTGGATGGGGCTTTGAGCAACCTGGTCTGGTGGAAGGTGTCCCTGCTCATGGCAGGGGAGTTGGAATGAGATGATCTTTAAGGTCCCTTCCTCCCCAGGAAGGGATTCTAGGATTCTATGATTTGTTGTCTGTTTATTTTTACTCTATAGTCTCTCACCACAAGAGAGATGGAAAGCAAGGTTATTTTATTACGTACAAAAAATACTGTCACTTCTATTTATCTCCCATCTGCATATGTTTTTTTCACCTACTGATGACTCCTGCAGGAAGAATAGTTTTCAAGGCTAAATGGGAAAAGGATCTCCTTTTCTTTTTCCTTGTTTGTATACTAGCTAGAGAGATATGCTTTGATAGCAGAGACCTTCATATATTTATAGATATTTCCTTTTTTTTTTTTAATAACATCACAGAATGGATAAAAGATGAGACCTCAAAAATATTTTCTGAGGTACTGATGAAAGACAGCATCTTCATTGCACACTAAACTGAGAGTCAAAGTCTTTGAAGCTACCAAAAATCCCCCCAAAAAACCAAACTCCCCTGAACAGTTATCATCAAGCTAACTTTGGGTACTAAAATATTATAGATATATCTTCCGATTTATGCGGTAAACAAATCAATTTATTTCAGTGAAAACAGCAAGAAAACAAACACCGGGAACCTAAGCAATCTCACTGCTCTTGTTCACAGAACAATTTATCCGTTCAATCCAATGCACTCAGGGTGTGTCACCACCATCAGATCATCCACATCCCACAGAGAGTGACTGCCTCTCCTATTTCTTTGTCTTCCTTTATGGCAGCAGCAGCTTTTGTGCAGCCATCCAGTGAGCTGAGCTGGGATGAAGATGAATAAAAACTATCCCTCAGAAACAACCAACCCACCAGTCAAACAACCAAAGTGCATGGCCATGAAAAGGCCAGCACCGGGACTGAGAAGCAGCACTGAGGAACTGAGGGCAGTGGGTGAGACCTCTCCTTTTAGCTGGTGTCTGCTTTTGCCTCAGATTCACAGTATCACAATGAGAAGAGGGAATAGCAGGCAGTGAGTTGTGGTGAGGAAAGATTTAAATAGAATATAAATGGCAGGGAGCATGTCCAGTTGTTTGGACCAAAAGGAGGGCTGAATGCTCGAGTGATGTAAATAAACATAGGTTTTTCTCAGGTTAAATTTTCACTGCTCATGTCCACCAGAGAGAGGGTAAATTTCAGAACTGGTTATTAATTAATTAAAATAAATCACTGGTTATCATTTGGTGCATAGCTAACAGAGGACTGCATAATTTATTTTAATCTTATCTGCATAATTTATCTTAATCTTTATGGATCTGAATTTCTTTGCTGTAAAGATTGTTTTGTCTGTTAAAGATGTAAAGTATTTGGAACAAGGATATTTTTATAACCTAGACATGCAGAAAGCTACACATACATTGGCAGTTGACATATTTTTAAATCAGCAACTCTGATGTGAAAAATAAAAAAAAAATTATTAGAATATATTAAAGGAGTCTCTGTCTTCTGCATTCAAGTTCTGTGTAAGAAACCTCTTTTGAATACTGAGTTTATCCCAACCATGCATAACATCACTCTTTTAGGATTTGGGAATACTGAAAAAGTTAAATAGGTCATCAAACACTGTTATTTTCTACATTGTTCCTGTAACTCAAGAATACTTCATCCTCAAAAGAATTGATCAAAATAGAAAATTATGAAATCAGAAAAAATAGGCTCCTGAGACTACAATATGAATTAATAATGCTTTTGTTGTATTAATTGCCTGCAAGATGGTCTGACTTTATATCAATACTTCTTAAGACTGCTTTAACTAAGTAAACACCAGAGAAGATTGATATACAAGATAAAAAAAAAAAATCATTAAAAACATAAAGTCAAAAGTTACTTATGAACTTTCTTACACTAGTGATTATGAGCATCTGGCATAAATTATAAATGCAGCATCATGCAATCAATCTGAAACTGTAATATATAAGAGAGCATTTAGAAATAACTTTAAAGAGCCTTTCTGTATGAATAAACTTTATACATCAACATGACTTCTGGTTAGGAGCCAAAAGTCATAGGTTGGAAGAATAATTCAATTTCATTGTCTAAGAACTGATGCTATTTAGCCAGATTGCTGTGATTAGGTGAGAGAAAACCCAACAGAATATAGCAGTTACAGTCAGTAATAATGAATATAAATTGAAACCCAGTGAAGTGTTTAGTGGTTAAACTGAAGTACAACACTGGAGTAGAAAAACCTTCTGGAGTAAAAGAACTGGTAGTTAGGTAGATAAAATCCTTTGTGGTGTTATTTGGGCATTTTGTTGCCTTTTTTAGTTGAGTTTTTTGTTGGTTTGTTTCCCCTTTTTTTTTTTTTCTCTCACACAATTATTATTAAGAAAAAAGAGGACTACCTTGAATTAAAGTTCAGAAAATCTGTCACAGTGAAAACTTTTCCTAAAAGCACAAAGACCTGCATAGCTGATCACCACAAGCCATTGCGGAAGACAAGAGCTCAGCAGTAATAAGAAAAGGCTACAGTAATGATAACAGAATATTCTCTTTTCCCTCTCTATGGTGTAATGAGCACCGGATATCCTCAAAGGCTGTTCTTGCAAGGCTAACTCCCACAATCTCCCTATAGCACACAGAATCCCTAAATAATTAGATAGGGTTTGACAGACTTGTGCAGAATTTCCATGATGACAATGGAATTTGACTCCATTCTTAAAAGGATAATTCAATTAGGTGCTATGCAGAAATGGCTTTAAATAAGTACTTAGGAATTTGCCATGGACAATAACAGTGTAGTGAGTTATACCCAAGAAAAAGCTTTGTATCATCCTCTGTGATGGTCAAAAACTAAACAGACCCAGCTTGGGGGCAACAAACTGAGACATTTATTGAACACACATTTCACAATATAACGGTCTTGTGGGGAGGACATGTTAATCAGGGGGCAGGACATGCTAATGAGGAGACAGGTTATGTTAATTAAGGGGTTAGGAAATCTCTTGACCGCATTTCATATGAAGAAACAAGTATTTTTCCACACCAGGATCACCCTGGGGGAACAAAGGTATTCTGCATTCCTTGCAACATGTCGTAAAGTCCTTCCATATCCTACAAGCTGGAGACAGGGCTAATACACATAGATAACTCTAAACAGTCCCAATCCTCAAGGTATTTTGTCATGGCCAGGCTCTTGTCTTATCAAGGAAGGAACCTCTCTCAGCATCTGCTGCTCAAGGCCTGCTACATTCCTGTTGGCTCTTTTTCTGCTCAGTTTTTGATCCCAGCAATCCTCCCTGTCATACAGTTTTTATTTTTATGCATAGTAATGTTTTCAGGATGGGTTTTTTCACCTTTTATCATGAAGGGTATTTGTCTTTCTGGACAGGAAAGAGGTATGAAACTCATTCAACATTTACACCAACTATCATATAAATATTAGGTTTAGATTAGATATTAGGGAAAAAAGTCTACTGAAAGGATGGTCAGGCATTGAAACAGTCTTCCTGGAGAAGTGGTATAATCACCATTTCTGGAATTATTTAAAAAACATGGATGTGGCACTTAGGGACATGGTTTAGCAGTGAACGTGACTGTGCTGGCTTAATGCTTGTACTTGATGATCTTAGAGATCTTTTCCAACATAAATCATTCTATGATTAGGAAGAATTGGAAATAGGAAAACTGTAGACAAAAGTACAAATGTTGCAAGACAGTCATGACAGGCCCAAGACAAAAATACAGGATGCAAAGCATCTAACAGGCTCTAACTCAAAGATGCTAATCTCTGCCTGCTGACCAGTCTTATTAGCTCTCCTGACAATGGCAACAAAGGCAACCAAAGACGAATACTTACAGAAAAACATCTTCTTGGAGTAAATAATCCTTGCAAAAACACATAAGCTATATAAAAAATTAGTAGTCATTAAGTGGATAAAGAGAGATGCATATACAATGAATAAAATTAAATGTATGGAAAACAAAACATGATATTAAACAGAACATAAAAATCTGACATTGATGAGAATAAACTGTGAATAAAGAATAATGGAGAAAACAAGCTGAAAAGAAATGGAACACATAAGAAATTCTAAAAGGTAAAATCTTGGAGAAAAGCAATGTTCTTATTAAGCATAATGTGTTTTCATAGTATGATATCAAGAGAGGATTTACTGATCTTTTTGTTAACATGGGGCAAAAAACTAGAACAAGTTTAGTACATTAAGGAAAGACATTGAAACAGAAAATACTGCAGGTTGAAACTTGTGTGACTATGAGTGTTACTACAGTATTCTTTTAAAGATGTTCTTGGAAGTCAAAGTTGTGCTCCATGAAACATCAGCCCAGCATGATCTTCACCCTCTACATCATCTCTCTCAATGCCAGGCAGCAGTGCAGAAAAGAAACAGACTTCACAAGACTTCATAGAAGGCAAAGAGCAGGACAAGACAAGCCCTCTATGAGTGCAGTTTCTGTATCCCATTGTTGACTATGTGGCATTTCACCAGCAGGTGTAAGTATGTACTGAAATTGTATGGAGGAAACCATTATCTTTCTGATCACATTTTCATATCTGTCTTTAATTAAGACTTCTTTTTTTTCTTCTCTGATATTTACCCTTCTATGTCTCTCACTTATCTCACTTGATCACAGAAGTTAGATAATGGTTTGTCCCCTCTTTTTCACTGATAGCGTTTTAAACAAGAAGACGCATGAGGGCAAGAATGATATTGAATAATGTCATACAGCTTTTCACTTGTGAACGTGTTAGATTCCAAAGTAATACTTCATGCCCACAAGCAAGATAACAGTTGGCTGTTCAGTGATTGCAAGGACCCTACTAAGGACATAACTTTGTCTAAAAGTTTTGGGGGGTTTTTGAGGGTTGGTTTTTTGTTTGTTTGTTTGTTTGTTTGTGGGTTTTTTGTTTGTTTGTTTTTTTATCAAAGGGAAACTAAAAATCAAGGAATTAATTTTTTTTTTTTTAATGAGAAGTTTCTCAAACAAACCAATATATACTTAAGCACATATTTTTGTTTTTCAGGCATCTTAGATATTAAGGTTGGCTATTTTGGTAATGGCAAAAATGATTTTATAATTCTTCTCAGGATCATATTGTCTTTGCACATGTAATTTTAAAGTCAAATACTCATAAGTATTTCATTTTTTAAATGTGCTTTACAGAAGAAAGAATTGAAGCTACAGCAAGAAAAGCTTTCCTAGATATATATATAAATCTTTTTAGCTAAGAAAACAGTATAATTTTTTGGTTGCAAAAAACCCATGAATATTTACCACAACTCTTTGTCCCTGTACCCCCTTCAAATATCTAGTGCATATTTAATTTACTTAAATAAAAAATTGTTGCATAGTGTAGTGGAGAAATACACAAACTTCCAAGTGGTGAAAACCATTATGAATCCTGTTTTTTCAAATAATAGAGACACCAAGATGCAAGACAGAAAATAGTGTCTGTGGTTCAGCAAACACTAGTAGTCAAAGACTGTTTATAAATGAAAGCTACATCCAGAATGCCCTGAGTGTTCATCTGTATACTGGGCCCCGACTAATTTTTTTTTTCCTATGCATTAAATTAATATTATAATTGATATTTCAACACATGAAAAAATAATTTTTTTCACTTACTTTTTGTCTATTCTGGAACAACAGAAACCTTGATAGTAGTTGAGCAATGACGATAAATGACATAAGAACAAAATTACTCCCAGATGAAAGCTTCAAATTTTGTTAGTTTACAGTATAGTTCATTATACTGATAATTAACATAAAGTGATGCGTAAAGAGCATTCACAAATTACTTCTTTTCCAAGGTTTTGGTTAAAACATTCCCATTTCCTAGGTAAACTGAATAGTTGGTTCAATAGCAGTCCTAAGTACATAAAACAGGAAGAAGGTAGAACTGAGGAACTTAAATCCAACACAGGAAATACAAGAAAAGGCTGAGAGAAGTGATATTGTTCAACCTGGAGATATGAGGGTTTCAGAGTGACCTAATTGCAACCTTCCAGTACTTGGAGGGAGCTGACAGGAAAGATGGAGACGGACATTTTACAAGAGCCTGTAGTGGCAGGTGTGACACACAGATAGAATAGAAAGAATGTTTCACCATTGTTTCTGCCTGACAAAACTTCCTACCAAAAAATTCTCTGTCAATTTTCCTGCCAGAAGTTCTCACAAGAGCTTCCTGCCGGAGCTTCCTGCCAAAAGGTCCTGCTATCATTATCTCTTCAAAATATCTGAATAGAGCTACCTGCCAAGAAACCACATACCACCTCCTCTGAACACTATAAAAACTTAGAGACTTTGGAAAATTAGGGGGGTGAGCAAAGAGAGAAAGAACCAGTCATCATAACCAAAACTGTCTCCCCACCTCCTCCCTTCACCTTCTCACTTTTTTCTCTACCACCACCTGCTACCTGCCTGCCACCGGAGACTGAAACTCTGCTAGGCTGGAGAGAACTGAGACCCACCATGCAACATGTGTGAGTTATACCTTACCCTTATCATATTTTTGAAAGCTGCTAGATCAGGACCCTGCATGGCCTGCAATGCTCCTTGCCAGTGATGGAAACTACACATCCTGAATGAATTCCAGAGAACTAAAGCAGTTGAGAACCCCTGCTGCTAGAAGAGATAACATTGAAAAAGTGGCTGACACAGAGGAAAAAAAAGGCAGAAACTGCTTCTCTCCCCCCTGCACACCAGCTGGGCAAAAGGTAGCTTTTTGGTGGTAACTTTTCTCTCCTTCTGCAAATAATCTTATCTTTTTTCCAACCTTTCCTTATTTCTTCTTTTCACATCTCTTAGCAATCAGTAAAAGTCAGGTTTTGTTATCAACAGATAACTTATGTGATTTTTAATTTGGCTCAAGGGACTATTCAAATCTAAACTTCTTTCTCCAACATTTATGCAAAGTGTTACAATAGGACAAGGGGGAAGGGCTTCAAGCTAAAAGACAGTTGTTACAGGTTAGATATTATGAAGAAATTCTTCCCTGGGAGGGTGATGAGGCACTGGAACAGGTTGTCCCAGAAGCTGTGGATGTCCCATCCCTGGAAGTGTTCAAGGTCAGATTGGATGGGGCTCTGAGCAACCAAGTCTAGTGAAAGCTGTCCCTGCCCATGACAGAGGGGTTGGAACTGGATGATCTTGAAGGTCCCTTCCAACCCAGGCCATTCTATGATTCATTCTCAGTCCCCACTCACCTCTCTTTTAAGTCCAAAGCAATCAAATTCAGTAGGTCACTGGCAGATATTCCCCAGGCATCTGAGTTTCTGTCTATGTTTACACTGCTTTGAGCAGCACTGTTCCCATCAATGGGCTTCAGTTATATAGGACAAGCTAGAAGGCTTACTTTGTGTCACCTGTGTTAGCCTCAAAATCTTGTGATTGTCAAAGAGCAGCTGATAATTAGTTTGTGGTCTAAGTAAAATCTTAGTACTCTACCGAATATACAAGTCACTGTAAGTCTAATTACAATAGCATTAACATTCACATGCCAAAATAATACAGGAAAGTTTCATTAATAATATCTTCAAAATTGTTACAAAAGAAATCTTACGAACCCTTATCCCTTTCCTCTGACAATATGATTAGCTCCTGAAAACACTCTGGATGCAGGTGGTACTGAAGAAATCTCAAAGTATTGCTACACACAGCACATTTAAGTCCATTCAGGGATACAGTAACACCTCTTGATTTCAGTCCCCACTAAAAATTGATGCAATTTAAGCTCCTGTGTAACTGTAACACTTTATATGGAACACTGAGGCTTTTATATCAGTGAGTACTTTCGACATAATTCTCTTCCCTTTTCCAAAGGAGAGAGCACAAGCAGTAATATTTTCTATACCAAATCCTTCAACAGTATATAGTTGTGCTTTACTGTAATTCCCAGCTTTGCCCTCACATGCTCTGAGCGGTCACACAGCATTTCTGTTATCTCAGAAGTGAACCTTCTCTCACCAACATGATAGAATTCATAGCTCATTTTCTGCCCCAGAGGTAGTGTTCACTGGGAGCTGAGATAAGACATATGTTCAAATTCAATTATTTGATTATGATCTGATTACACAGACATCAAAACACAAACAAGATTTAAATATAATTTTACAAAATAATCATATTACAGTTGGATTGTTCCCACACACATCAACTGAAAAAATGAAATCAGCTAAATCCACAACATTTTTACCATTTATTGTTAAGGTCTTTTGAATTGCACAAAGACAATTCATCCATCTCCTACAGATACTGCACTGATTAGACTGAATTGAATATCATGGCTCACTCTTGAAAGTTGCAGAGCACATGTAAGTAACTGAGTTAATTCAGAAAGAATACACAATTTATGAACCTTTGTGAGCCCCAGGAATTCTNTTTTCAGTTCAGTAAAGATAGTAATGAATCCAGCTTGCTAATACAGCATTATAAAGCTCTAACTTAACATGCTAACTGAGAATATATGATTTTGTCCCTTACTGACTGCCCAAGAGCCACATTATAAAAGTTCAAAGCTTGCAAAAATCCCCAGGTTTATTTTTGCTATATACCTTCTCCCCCCACTTCTAAACCATAACTGTGTAAAGCACAACTGGAGAAGAAATAGATGTTATGGTCTCTGAAGTGCAATCTTAACTTATGCCGAAATGTCTATGCAAAGCCAAACAACTTTGTAGATACCTTTTGCTACCCTAAACAGTAATGTTGCCCAGGTCACAGCTCCTCAAACACAGTAAGAGCAATTAAGTGTCCTAGAAGGACTAAAATTTTGTCACCATGGAGGATACGAGTTGTCTCAGGGGTATTATTTTCACATGTCTATAACTGTATTTTTAGGAAGCATGTATGTTCTTCTCATATATGCCTAGACTTTTCTATTTTTCAGAAAGCTGCTAAAAACAGACTTTGTGATTAAACCTTTAGTTTTTGGTAAATGGGTAAAAATTCAGCATTAAAATATTTCTTGAACCTCTCAAACCTTTGTTAGCTGCATGTTGTTCTCATGCAGTGTGATGGAATGATTAACTGGTATTATTTCATAGTGATACTTGATTTATTACTAATAGGGTTTCTTATCAGCATGATGTCAGATACTGTGCTCAATATTTTTTTTCAAAATTTAAAGGCAAATTTTTGAGCAGTCACTCAATCTGTAAATATACATAAAAGTGATGGCTGGTTTGGGGAATGACATTTTCCTTTTATATACATGGAAATTACTCTGTGAAGATATACAAGATGGTTCCCCTTTCCCAAATTTTCCTTTTATGGATTGTTGAAAAAATGTGCAAGAAAAAGACGCATTAGTACTTTCAAGAGAAATGTCTTATGCTTGTAAGGCAGCAATAGGAAGGGGTCAGTGATCTGTTTATTTCACCCAGAAACCAGCTTCACAGATGCTTTGTATACAGAGCAGCTATGATTTGTAGCTAAAACAGGGGTTGTTTCCAGGCCATGGCTGCACCAAATGAAAGCATTTCATAGGGACCTCAGGATAGAGGATTGATCTCTCTGAGGGTTAAACCTAATACTGTTTGTGGCATATTGATTCACTGAACTGGTTAAGGCTATGAAAGTTGTTTGTAAACAGAGTAAGCAGCAAAAGTCCTGTATCAAGATGAACATAATTCAAGAGAAAAATACATTGTTTGACTCTCCCAGAAACATCTGAAATGCTTATTCCTACTTTCCTCATCAGAGCAGCAGGTAAGAATCCTTGTCATTAACCACACCAGCCTTGGCAATTTCCACATAAAAGACCAGCTCTGAGAGTCAGAACTCTAGTTCTGCTCTTGCATTGATGCAGAACTACAGTCACAGGAATGAGAGATCCCAAACTCACAAAGAGCAAGATGGTCAAAACTTCTACTCTTTGGTTTTGGAGCCATTATCTGCCTCATTGTGATTCAGCATTCAGGATTCATTTGCTTTCAAAGTGGTGTCATAAAGAATTTGCTATATCCTGAATCCAAAAAGAGTTCTATTCAATTTAAGAAGCACCTCAGACTTTAAAGAAAATGATACTGATTTAATGCTGGAAGACATGAGACTGAGTCAAAAGTCAGCACCATTCTACAATCACTTTCTCTAATTAAGACTTAAGAGGAAGTGTAAAATAAAAGTGGGTAGAGTTGGGTGAAAGTAAAGCAGGGTAACTGATTTTTAAAGACTGAATTGTAATAATAGTGACATTTTAGTTAAACAAGTTCATCTGAGCTCTCTGCACTTGTTCACTTCTATACAACAGGTTCGTTTGAAAGCTCTCAGTAATCTCCCTTTGTCAGACTGAAGTCAGAATAGATGACTCACATCCTGCACTAGGAACATTCATTATAAAACAGGTTATCTTCACTAGTGAGTATAAACGCTTTTGTTCCTTATTCTTTCATGTAAGATTGGTTTAAACAATACTTTCCAGCTTTAACAACATGAATCCTACCTGAAACCCACATCCTATATCAGCATGAAGTTCTGACGATTTACTCATATACATATAGCTCATTAATACTATAATTCTGCTTCGGTCTTTGCCTTGATTTGGCCATAATATTGTTTTATTTTACACATTCTTTCAATGATACAGTAGTTTTTTAGCTCAGCACCATGTTCCTTTTATTTTTTTTTGTTTGTTTTGGGGTTTATTTTTTTGTTTGTTTGTTTGTTTTAGCTTACTGTTCTTCAAATAAAGCACATAAGCCAATCCAAATTTCCAGTGTGGGAACACCTTTCTGAGGATTAAGGTGAATTAGGTGGCTTATTTTTATTGCCACTTCGTCCTCTTCCTAAATTAAAATTGCTATTCCTCATAGATGGGTTTAAGATAATTAGATATTCAGACTGCTACCAGGCTGAGTTCTAAACACTGCGAGGTGATGAATGCCCTCAGCTTCCACCTCTCACCTCTTATGCTGCAAAATGCATAAATATCAATGCTGTTTAACAACAACAAAGGAAAAAAAGTAAAGCTTGGAGAAAATTTGTTTACATTTGGAAAGGAATGGGAGGAGAAGGAGAAGCAAGTCTCAACCCAGACTAATTGGTATCATAAAGACGTGCACACTACCCGTGTGCTGAAGGCCTAATTTCGAAACCCTTACCTGTTTCAAGCAGAGCTCTTCTCACTTACAGTGAATATATTAAATAGCTCAAATAGACCAGGAGGAGGGAGAGAGATGAACAGGCAGATCACAAATTCATAAAGTTTGGAAAGGACCTCCAAGACCATCTAGTCCATTTGACCGCATAACACCACACCCACTAAAACATATCACAAAGGGCCACATCTACCTGTTCTTTAAACAATTCCAGGGGTGGTGACTCCATTGTTTCAATGGGGAGCCTTTTCCAAAGCTTAACTGTTCTTTCAGTGAAGAAATTTTTCTAAGTATCCAACCTGAACTTCCCTTGACACAACTTGAGTCCATTTCCCCCTCTCCTATCATATATTACCCGAGAGAAGAAACATCTCCACACCTGAGAGAAGAAACTTCCCCCCACCTGGCTAAAACCTCCTTTTGGGTAGTTGTAGAGAGAAATAAGGTCCCCCCCCTAAGCCTCCTTTTCTTCAGGATGAAGATCCAAGGCTCTCTCAATTGCCCCTCAGCAGACCTGTGCTCCAGACGCCTCCTCAGCTCCACTGCCCTTCTCTGTACTCATTCCAAATCCCTTTCTTGCCTCACCAGTGCTGAGTACCAGGGGGAAAATCACTTCCCTGGTCCTGCTGGTCACACTATTGCTGATTCTAGCCAGAGGCATGGTGAAAGGGCACTCATTATTTTGTAACAAATTCCATTGTAGAATCTCCTTATTTCAAGCACATGCTCAAGCACCAGTGCAAGTATCAACATCCAGATGTCATGTGCTATCAGGCATATGAGCTGGCTTTTCTACATAGACTATTATGGACATGCTAGACTATTAACCTTATGGTGGTACTGCTTTTAAGTGTCATATCTCTAACGTGTAAGTTGTAGCAGGGCCAAAAAGTTTGACCCCAAAATGGCAGACTACACCTACTGGTACCCCAGTACCACAGGCAATGAACATCTGGGAGAGCCTGCTTCTTCTCCCACCTTTATAGCCCATGGAGAAGACCATAGGAGGTGCATGCGCACAGTGTGTCAGAAAGGAGAGGGTCATACAGCTTCTTCTCATATTAAATCATGTTATCTCTGAAAGGAGAAGCATTAGGGAATGGGAACAGAAGGTCAAGATAACCTGGGAAGATAACATGAGAAATAACAAGGCATCAGAGAGAGCAGAGAGGAGTGGAGCAGCTGGCCAGCCTTGGCAGCAACACAAGAAACTGAAGAAAGGAAGAACACTGGAACCAGCAAGGTGGGATGGCAGTTTCACAGAGCTGCTGACCCGAGATAGTAAATGCCAGGGTAAACATGCTGTACATACCAAACAAAAGTGTAAAAGCAGGATAAACAAGGGATGAGGTGTTTATCTCAGAAGGCAAGAGGATATTATAGGGCAAGAACTTGGGAAAAGAAAGAGGGGAAAAGAGAATTCAAAGGGTGACTTGAATTGTCAAGGGGTTGCCAAGCAGTCTGATGCCTAAGTAGCCTAATGGAAAAGCAAAACCAACCCCACTGCGATTGTAGATGCATCTGATGTCCACCCACATGGGTGCAGCTGCTTTCTCTATGGTCAGCAAGAGCACACCCGGAGGAGATGGATGGGACTCCCTACACAACTTCACTGTGAGTAATAATGGCTAATAGGGCAGGGGAATGCATTTTCACACCCACAAACATTTTACTGGGGTGCTGGAGGGTTGGAACACGTGGATTTTTAAACTTATTGCTTCAAAGCACGTTCTAGCCATAATCCTCAGTAATAACCATAGAAACTTAAAGGAAATAAACTAAGCAAGTTTAAGTTAGCAAATAAATAACAAAGATTAAATTTTAACAGAATTTCAATATTTCCCACTCTTCACTATCACCTCTGAAATCCCAAGAAGTTTCAAAAATCACTACAGAAGATTAATAATCAATTATATAATCAATTAACTTACATCCATAATTGTCATCAAACATCCTTCACCTTCTCGAATATAATGCTAGCTCCTGAAATGAAGAATTGTTTCTTGAAGAATACATTGAATAGCCCTCTTCTTAGCCAGAAAAGTAACTTTCTCTCCTTTCCCATTGTCTATGTACTATGTTTTTGTCTGGACAGATTGTAAAGGTAGTTCACATTAACAGCTAAATGGCAAAGTAAGAAACATATTTATGACTTAATTATTTGCAGTCTGATCTATAACAAAACAAAACAAACAAAAAAGTAAGTAGAAAGCAAAATAGTCTGCTGCTTTAAAAAGATTCAGAGACAGGAAGGAAGGGCACTTTTGCCAAAGTATTCTTTGAAATTAAGAAATATCTTTTAATTTTATCTATTAAAAAAAATTTACATGTTCGATAGAAGTTTGAGTACTTTAGATATATCCTGGAATCTTAGAAATCAGATAATTATCTTTCCTTACAAACAAGATATATGTTTATGATACTTTAGGGAAACAATTCTTGCTCTGAAGACTACTTTTCTTTGATGCAATACAGCTCACCCAGAGCACTATCAGAGTAAAACTATGTGTGAAGAGCAACATACAAATATGCAAAGGAAAAGAAGGACTGAGTCATTCACAAGATTATGCATTACCTGATGTATAACAAAATTAGGATAAATTTAATGCCTCTAGAAATATATACTGCCCAGAAAGGAAGAGCAAAAAAATGGGAGTAAAATTGATAAAACAGCTGGTGAAGTGTTTATGAGGGAACCAGGGAAATGTCTGACTGCAGGAAGAGTTTAGGTCCAAGGGAGGAGCTGGAAGATGAAGTCAGGCTGCCTGGTAAGACAAGGTTAAATCCACTGGCAACTGTGAGTAAATCAAAAGACAAAAGTTAAATTAAATGGCAGAGCAAGTTAATGAAATGGCAGCAATGAATTAAAAACAGGCCCAACCCCAAAAGGCAGCAATGGAAAAGTTAATCAAATGGCAACAGCAAGGTGAAAAGTGGCAGAGTTAATTAATGGCAGCACAACTCAGATAGATAGTCAAGTGGCAGGGAAAGATTAAAAACTGGCAATGCTTATCAGCAGCAGATGACATGTAGGCTGCGTGGAGGATCCAGAAGGTGGGTTTTGTACAGATGCAGCAATATCCTTTTGGAGGAGGCTACGAAGGGTCTCCCCTGGAGCCCAGCACAGCTTAGAGGAGCCGGCCCAGGAGATACGGCACAGACATAGCTCTGCTGTGGGGACTTGGTGCACATTCCGCCAGGGAACACGAGTGATGAGAGTGTGAACTTGTTCTGGGCACCATTTTAGCAAGGACTGTGCCTGAGAGTGTCTCCTATATTTTGGCTGTAGTTGTCTTGTTCATAAAATATCCAGACAATTCTTTATGGGACAAAAAATAGCACTAAACAGCATATCTAGGTTTGGGGAAAAAATGTTCTTTGAGAAACAACCATATATTCCTAATGTTTTCTTCTATTTTGTTTTGTTTTGTTTTTAAATCTGCCTAATAATGTATAGCCTTCACAATGAGATCTTAATTGCTATCAGAGCAATTGGTGAAAAATTTTGAAAGCCTTTTTCAAGGCCAAGTACACTAAACCTACTGTATCATTCCTATGAGCATGCTTTTAACTACAGCATGAACCATTAAGCGACTTGTGAGCAATTACTTACTTTACAAAAAGCACATTTGTTGTTCCCAGACTGTTGAATTATATTTCCATTCCTTGCTTTTCATATTTTCCGCTAACTTGTTTGAAAACCATAACAGTTGCAAAAGCAAAGCCAGCTGAGCTAGTTAGTACACTAACACTGGGCTGCAGTCAAGCAGATTATTACTCATAGTGTGTTCTTCCAGATTTGTACCAAAAAGTGAGGCTGTGACTAATTGTGGGCTTCCCACACACCAACAATTGCAAAAAAAACAAAGGGAAAGAGGCAAACATGGGAAAGAGAGATCTGAATTTTCTGCCGAGTGAGGTCCAGTGGTAAATATCTTGTTCCACTGCTAATGAAAATTGGCAGCTTCTGCTGTTGGAAAACAAACCCGACAAAGACACAAAATTAGATATAGAGTAAAAAATAGAGAACAGAGAGTGTTGGGCCTTTTCGAGATGACTGAGAGGGGACCTCACCAATGTCTGTCAGTGTCTGCAGGGAGTGGTCAGAGTATGGACCAGGCTCTACTCAGTGGTGCCAAGCAATAGGACAAGAGACAAAGGGCAGAAACTGATACATGGGAAATTCCACCTGAACATGGGGAAGAACTTCTTTACTGTGCAGATGACCGAGCACTGGAACAGATTACCCAGAGAGGTTGTGGAGTCTCCCTCACTGGAGATATTCCAGAACCATCTGCTCACAATCTTATGCCATTTGCTCTGGGATGACCCTGCTTGAGCACGGAGGTTGGGCCAGATGGTGGTCCCTTCCAACCTGACCCAGTCTGTGATTCTGTGATTCCATCATTCTGTGATTCTGTGCTAGTGTACAGCTAAACATAAAGTCCAGCATCTCTAGTAAAGTGAAACGCCAAGACCAACCTTTCTATCACAAATCGTGCCCTTCAGTATTTCCTATAAAGGGAGGTAAAGATTATCTATAAACCCATCAATCAATCAGTACTTTGATATACACACTGCAGTGACCTTGCATTTATTGAAGAACCACATAGCACATGAAGCTTAATAAAATCTGGTCTAATTACAATAAACATTGTTACAAACCATTGTCATTCAAGGTGAAATGTTTGAGAAATGAGTGATGAGAGGAGACTGAAGTGGAAAAGGGTGAGGTTCTGATCAGCTTTGGAACAGCTGATAGAGACACACCTGTTAGGTCTACACTAGAAAACTTTAGAAAACAGTAGCAAAGCTTAGCAAGTCATCAGGATAGCAAAGATAAAACTGTTTAAAAGGTGCATCATAATCATATGCCTAATTTTCCTTTTCCAAGATTCAGGATATTATTGAACCACTGCTTCATCAACAGGAATCTTTACATTAAATCTTGTTTCAAGAGTAACAGGTGTCAGACAGTGCTTTAAAGTTCCAAGTTCACACGAGACAATTATATTTGTACAACAGCACAGCTAGAGCTCCCCATCCTTAAACTTAAACGGGAAAAAAAAGAGAAAGCTTTAGTGTTACAGTGTAGGCATGCTGAAAATTAGAGAAGACAAAATTATTAACTACTTCACTATGACTAGCAAATCCTAGAGCTCCCACAAAGACAACAAAATATGTCTTAGGTACTCTAAAATATTGCTAACATTAAAAAGAAAACTGTAAGAGATTCTGATGTAGAAATAATGATTTCTGTCACAAAAAAATTCATCTGTATTTTTAGTTAAAAAAAAAAGAAGTCAGAACTGTTCTTAAGCATTTATTTACACACAAGCAAAAATGACATTTTTATTAAGTAAAATATCTGTAAAAATACATGTATAATTAAAGTGTCTATTGTTTTCTTAAAACCTGCATGTATCAGCTGCAATAATAATTACTATTCATTGAACAAGAGGGAAAATTCTTTAGACATGCCTGAGAACTGTGTTCAAACTATTATGTTAATAAAAATAAGAACCACACCTACAAAATGTGATTACATCACTTCTAGTTTTGTGCAAATAAAAAGGAACCTGAAGCTAATTTTTCAACATTAAGAAGCTTCAGGTAAGGAAGGAACACTTACTCACTAAATGCAGATGTTCCAGTGGAGCAAACTGTGATAGATACACAACATCATGAGAACAGTTTGTACAGCTGAAGATGTGTCCTTTAGAGGTAAATACTTGGAAAAAATAAATATAATTTAAGAAAGAAAATTTTGAAGACATAGACCTTTCAACATATTTGTATTAAGACAACAGTTCGAAGCTTAGCAATGTTTCTTTTCAAAATAGCTCTTGTATGCAATAGCCACAAGTAAAGGAAAGAACATTTACTGCTTAGCCCAGGCCTGAGATCCACCACCTCTAGTAGAAACTGGGAATCAAAAGGAGCTGTTCTGAGTAAGTTTAACCCTTGCATATCATCCAGAGCCCTTATGTTTTCTGCAGTCTTCACAATTGTTTTGTGTCAATTTACAATGACCCATAGACTGCATCTGAACCTCTGGGTATTTACGTGTCTGCCAGAGGGATGCAAGGTCAAAACTGGAAGTACATTCCTGGTGAATTCTGAGGGATGAAAGGCAACATAACAGTAAGTAGGGAGACAAAAATATAAAGGTCAGGCAAGACGTACTATTTAGGTAAACAAGTGTAAATGCAAAGAAAATGTTCCGAAATAAACTTCAGAAATGAGACTCTCCATGTGCTGCCTTGAGAGCAGCAGGCAATAAAGCAATGAGAGTTAAGCTTAGTCTGATAATGGTGGCTTCATTCAGCAGGAAAGTCACAAGAAAAAAACCTACGGCACAAAGCTGAAGAAGGTGAAGGGTACTGGTGTTTCACATTTATTGCATTTTCTCAGTCCCAAATTCACTAT
Organism: Scytalopus superciliaris; assembly: GCA_013400415.1. Taxonomy (NCBI): domain Eukaryota; kingdom Metazoa; phylum Chordata; class Aves; order Passeriformes; family Rhinocryptidae; genus Scytalopus; species Scytalopus superciliaris. Next base: position 260,046 of record VXBX01000106.1, on the reverse strand, counting down.
TTTTAGTGTACCAATAGAGTTTCACCTTATCTACAAGCATTTACTATAAAACTTGTTGTATATGCTGTTTATGAGTATAATGCAAAGTGATCAAAAGCTCCACAAAAAGGCTATTTTAGTTCTGCTCACTTTATACTTCTCTAAGTAATAAAGATATTATTGCATCTATAATACTGCATGTGATAGCAACAGGGTGGTTTTTTTTTTAAATTATATTTATATTCAGGACTTTTTTATGCTCCTAAACAATAAACTAATAAATGCTCTTGCTCAAGCTCAAAGGCTCATTGGCTTTAAAACAAAATAATGACATATATCCTCAGAGTCAAAATTAGATTTTGTGCAGGCAGGCAGGCAGGCATCCTCTTAATTTTGAAGTTTAATACACTGTATTTAATACACTGTGTGTAACTTGTAGCATTCATATTTATTACAGCAGAGTCTTTTTAGACATAGATTTTATTAGTCTTGATTGTTTCAGCTTTTGGGTGAAGGAAGAGTCATTATGTTTAGTCCTATTTTTACCTTCAATATAATGTCTCGAAAATGTATTACTCGATAAGTTTCTCAAGCTCATGAAGTGAACAGCACAGTGAAATCGGTTTTCAGTACAACAATGGCACTTAACTCCAGTCTTGAACATTTAAACTTGCCTTATACACAAGCCTAACACTGTAATACACAGATTTCCATCTTGTCATTAACCACAATCTGGTTCCTATTTATGCTAATGTGAGCTGGACACAACCTTTAAATGACTATTTTAATTTTCTTCTTTGTGAAAATGAGAAGATATCCACTTATTTTACATGCTTACTTGGAGAATGGAATAATAAAAACTTATCAACACATTTGAAGTGTTGAGAGTTTCAATTCATTTTTCCTATAAGTTATTTTTCATATACAAGAAGAGGAGGACTAGAGTGTAATAGGAATACACAACAATACCCTTTCCCCTCCTCATTTTACTTACCTCTTCTGAAATTATTCAGGAAAGAACAAAATGCAAAAATAAAAAGGAAAATGTTTGTAAAACTTAGTACATTGAAAGAAAATTCTGTTTAGTGTCAGTTGATAAAAAATATGGAATCTTATAGTAATTACATTATCTTATAAGTGGGATTCCTTAGTAGATTTTCACTTTAGAAGAATGATATAGAGTACTTAACATTATTTTCCTATCAATATATGCGACTGTTATCTCTTTCCTCTTCAGAACACTTCTAGAACCACTCAAGCACAAATTGTCAATAAGCAATCACAAAGAGAGAATATATGTAGGAAAAACTGATGTATGAAAGTTTCTAGCATGACTTGGCACAGAGAAACTTAGACTTTCTAGAATGTGGGAATTCCATCTGGTTACAGAAAAATTATGTGGGAGCAGTAGATACAGGGTATTTTGGCCAGAGAAACCTGTGTTTAATTCCAAGTTGGCCACCTGTTGACTGATGTAGCCACATCTCTCTCCATTGTTTTCTATTGCAGATAAATTATCACTGCAGCAGAGTCAGGTACCCTTAACTGTTGTTACAGCGTCTATGTTTTTCAATTCAATGAATATTTAGTTATACATAATACATGAGTAGAGAGACAAACAGGCACATACATAATGAGAAACTACTCAAGCCTGCAGAGTTGGCTGCAGGATTGCTGAACACGCCTACACCCTTTCTGCATCAGGGTAGAGAACAGTGCAGCTGACTGAGCCAGACCACAGCCACGCTGTCTGTGTGGCAGTCACTGAGCCCCTTTTCTAGACCTCCCAGGAACAAATTCTGAGCTTTTCAGAGGACTCTCAGATTTCTTGAAGATGTCCAGGGTGCTGGAGGAGCTGTGACAGGAGGCCATGACTGCTAGTGAGCTCCAGCAGCAGACAGGACTGCTGAGGACTGTCTGTGAGATCAGCAATCTTGGTTCACAGTCTCCAGCACTCCCTGGTAAAGCAGCTTCCCACAATACTCCAGCACACCAGAGACCTTGGCTCAGCTGAGCTTCCGAGGGAGGATGCAGCTCTTCAGGTTTAGGACTGCAGGAAGTTCTTGAGGGTGTAACTGGAGAGAATCCAACAAAGAGGCACTAACTGGATGAGATGTTGGCACATCTGATATATAAGCGGAGACTGTGACATTTGGGACTATTTGGCCTGGACGAGAACAGTCCTTAAGGGGGATTTTCATCAGTGTAAAGGTAGTTGAACATTAGAACAGGTTACCCAGAGACATTGTGGAGCCTCTAAGCATGGACACAGCCCTAGACAAATGTGCTCTCTCTGATGCTGCTCTGAGCAAGGCATTGGATCAGGTGATCTCCTGAGGCGCCTTCCTTCTTCAGCTCCTCTGTGAGTGAAAGGAACTCAGAGTTTCCACTGCTTCAAACTTTGGTCAGCTCTAGCACCCACGTGAAACTTCTGTCACTGTCAGTCATAGTGACTGTTTATGTGTTCTTCTTCAGTCCTGAAAGTAGGAAATTATAACATTCATTATGGAAACAGGAGAAAGCTATGTGACAGCCAGCCAGAGTGGTGCTTTCATGGAAATCTATTAATCTTCTTTAACAAATGAGATGTGGGATAAGGGTTTTTGATAGTGCAAGGCCTGCTGAGCTAGTGTTGGGCCTCATTTTATTTCAATGAGCATCTGTACTGTCAGTCTGAGGTAAGCCCTGGAGCAAAGTACCTGTTAACCTTGCCCAGGTTTCCTCTGGGAGACAGGTAATTTGTTCCAGAAGGAAGCCCTATAGTACGCAAGTGTGAATGAATCTCAAATGATGCAGGGAGCAAGAACTCTGACAGAAATACGAAGCAAAGCCAACTGACAGTATGGACATATTCTCTCATAGGAAATAGATTGCTGAAATGGATACACAGAGACAGCAAAGCCACTTGCAGTTCACATAAAGGCTTACACACACCAATGTGATTTCAGGCAGTTCAAGCTACCAAGGGCAAGATTTGAGGAATGAAGTTCTATCCATCACTTGTAGTTAACTATATTGCTGTAAATTCCAGTGCCTACTCCCTGCAGCCACCCTGAAGCATGTCAGGAAGGAAGAACCCTTGCTGCACGAAATACTCTGTCACAGTTAACACCGAAGAACTCTTCACACAGTGAGTTCTGGTACACAGGTATTGTAGCAAGAAGTAAATGGAGTCATAAGCTGGGTGTCGAGAATGAGAACAGATCATAGATCAGCTGAAACCTGGTTACCTAAGAAATCAAGTAGGCAAAGAGTTCAAGCCAGTGAAGGCAAGAAGGAATGTGCAAAAATAAAAGAGGTTGTTACTACCATTTTAACAGTCATGAGTCTAAATCTTACGCCACTTTAATGTAGCCTAATGTATCACTTTCCCTATTACATAGATAACTCCATTACATTATTTTGAAAACTCTAACCACATTTTTTGATGGGTGCTATATTCAGGAACTCCTTCATCAAAGCCTATGATTCAGCACTGTTTGTCCTGTAAATTCCTACAATGTAGTCTTTCACATCTCTTCAAAAGTGATCCCTCACCCACACTCTCACACTGAAAATGCATTTATTCTTTAGTCTCCATCTCAGCTGCCTTCTTTGAGAGTTTGTGGGTTTGCTGCAGAAAATATTTCTCCTCTCCCCTCATTTCTCCTTGTTCTTAATTTTACCTCTTTCTCCTGAAATAAATGGTGTTCTGGCATTTAATCTGTTTAACTTTCTTTTCACCTTCACTGTCTATCATTAATCCAGCTTCACACATTGCTTTGTGTCTTTCTAAATCATCTCCCTTGTTATTATTCATGATTTTTGCTTTTTTGCAACCTTTGATCTTCTTTTATTTCTCCAGATCTTTCTAGTTTACATCCAGATTATATTTTATTTTGTTTGTTTTCTATGGAAACCAATAATAGCAGTTTTGAGTTTGAGTTGGCTATTTTCATTGAAACCTTCCTGTTAGCCTATTGTCATGTATTTCATTCTTTGTTACTCTGAAGCCTGATTTTTGTCCCTGGTAGTGTCTTGTTTACCCAAGAACAACGGTCAATTAAATATCACAGTATCTAATGTGGGTATTGCAGAGAAATAAACTATCAGGTATGTTGACCATGTAAGTACTGAAATTCCAAGTCTTTCATGAGCTCATCCAGTAAAAACTGGCCCAATCTGGACTTTAAAATCTACTTTAACAATACACAAGGGACTGATATTAGGAGCTCTGCTTAAGCTCAAGTAGAAATCTAATACCTTTTTTAAGTGTTACTTTTAATACAGAATTTTGGACATCAAAGATCTGTATTATAAAAATGAACACAGCAAAAAAATATACTCAGTAAAACTACTAGTTATAAATGAACTACATAAATTTTACACTTTGACAACCAAAATGAAAATAGATTTTTAGAGGTAGAACACAAGACAATATGTGTATTAACACTTATTGTTACCAATGTATATAAGTAAGATCATTTGATAAATTATGAGATAATTTGAACTAGAGTTCAAACAAAACTGGTTAACATTGCCAGTGCAAGGGAAAAAAAACCCAAGGAATTACCTATTTTGCTTGTGTCATGAACGTTCTGAAGGTATGGGCTAGAGTCCACTCTTGATTGTGGAGGCTTACCAACAGACTCACTAAAATATTGCCCATGTGCTTAGCAGGAGATTATTTGTTATGATGAAACCTTCAGTGATCATTTAATGTTCCTTTATTAAGAACAGTGAGAATGCCTATTCTATTAAACCATAATTCTTCATATTTAATTTATAATATAGATGTGTTATGGTCTGCCTTGCCCTGGTATTAAGGTATTAATGTCAGTTCCTGAAATTTAGGTGGCAAAATATAACCTATGCTTATTGAAAATATACTTGAAACTTTGTGAAGAACTTCAGGTTTAAAAGAGGATGTGTTTGTCTCAGATACTAATAATGTCACCACAAAAATTAATGCTACTTTGAATCCTGAATATTTTTGTTCATTCCTATGTATGTTATTTAACCAAGCCCTTC
>VXBX01000106.1:231662-254866 GCA_013400415.1 Scytalopus superciliaris | reverse complement strand
TATGTTAAAATTCCACACCAATCTTCCTTTGCTAAGCATACCAGGATCCCTTTCTGCAGTATTACTATGACAGACCACCCTATCCTGGCCTGTTTTGACTCCATATAGTACACATATATCCTATCATTGGCACAGCTGGTGCAGACAAGATGAAGATTCAGTTCTGTTACTGTAAGAACAGCATATCGGCATTCCTACATTGGTAGTNGAGGTAGAACACAAGACAATATGTGTATTAACACTTATTGTTACCAATGTATATAAGTAAGATCATTTGATAAATTATGAGATAATTTGAACTAGAGTTCAAACAAAACTGGTTAACATTGCCAGTGCAAGGGAAAAAAACCCAAGGAATTACCTATTTTGCTTGTGTCATGAACGTTCTGTAGGTATGGGCTAGAGTCCACTCTTGATTGTGGAGGCTTACCAACAGACTCACTAAAATATTGCCCATGTGCTTAGCAGGAGATTATTTGTTATGATGAAACCTTCAGTGATCATTTAATGTTCCTTTATTAATAACAGTGAGAATGCCTATTCTATTAAACCATAATTCTTCATATTTAATTTATAATATAGATGTGTTATGGTCTGCCTTGCCCTGGTATTAAGGTATTAATGTCAGTTCCTGAAATTTAGGTGGCAAAATATAACCTATGCTTATTGAAAATATACTTGAAACTTTGTGAAGAACTTCAGGTTTAAAAGAGGTTTGTCTCAGATACTAATAATGTCACCACAAAAATTAATGCTACTTTGAATCCTGAATATTTTTGTTCATTCCTATGTATGCTAATTTAACCAAGCCCTTCAAAGGAGGGTATGAACGATCAAGGGGACAGCACTGACACAATCATACCCTAGTCTTAGTACATTCTTATTAGAATTTTATCAATATATCATCATGCTTGTCTTTACCATTTTACCTCATTTTTTCAACACTGTGTGTCATTCTTTGCTTTTATTATTTGTATCACACTCTGATTGTTATTCAGTCTTTGACACTTTTGCTATATAGAATTAGAAAACCATCATACTGTTTCAGACATGTCCATATTCGCCTTCTGAAATTCTTGTATCATGGTTGCATTAACAATGTAATTAAATAGCATGTCAACATGCTGTCCCTTTTGCATTATTCATCGTTTGTCAAGCTATGATCCATCATAATGGCCTAGCGGGAGCTTTCAAACCACCTCATTCGATCAGCTTAATCAATTTGCTGCTGCAGATTAATGTTGCTGTGCTAGTGAAAAGCAAGCAGTTGCAAAGTATATAGTTTTACACCAAATTCTCTATTATAAATTTGAATATGGACTCACATACATATGCATGCCTATTAGTATCTGCATATCTACAGCAGGAATCAAATAGGACCTTNACAAACTCCAGTTACTGAAAGTATTTCTGTAACAATCTGATATCAACAATATACAACTACCAGTTGTATGATTTCCCTTTATTTAATTCAGAAACACAAAGTTCTCTTCAAGAGAAAAAACTGTGGTATCCTTCTTGAATTACTTTTGCCTCCTAGTCTCCAGTGCTTTAGCTCTTGTCCTCCTTGTAGAGTTAGTAGTTTGTACAGAGTTCTGTCATTTGTTTCCAGTATTTGGGTGTGACATGTTTACAGTTTACAGAATTATGTAGCATGCAGCAAAGACATGCATTTGATAGATGAGAGCTTATTAAGGTGTATAGAATCCAGATTTGCACAGTGCTGAGGCTTAGTACTTGCTAAGTGTTTGTTCTGAACAGTGTTCATCATGATCTGCTCAAAATCAGGATAAAAGGAATTAATTAAGAAATTAAATTTTAAAGGGAAATGAAAATTTATTCTGTGAGATCATTTAAGAATATATACAGAAATAGACATAAATTATTTTCCACTCAATGCTGTATCTATAGTGCTACTTGGGTAAAGGCAAATAAATAGGTACTTTTCTATAGTTAGTATTGTAAAAATCAGGACTCTTCATTAAGCTGAAATGGTTTTCTCCTTGAAATAACACCTAGAGCAGTTTTCTGAGAAGTTGAGCAGAATGTTCCCAGTAAAAGAACAAAGCCAAAACCTTCTTCCATGACATCCCCTACACCATCCTGGTGTGTGTCTGTGTAAATTAACATGATAGCTCTCATGTACAAATTGCTGTAGACACACACCTGATGTTGTTGGCAACATGCAGCGAAGAAAGATGACCAACAAGTATCTCCAGAGAAGTGAAAAGATATTGGTTCTAAACTCTGTGAACAATCCAAGGTGTTTAACATTAAGAGAGCACAAATGAAGAGTAAGATTAGCTACCTAGTGTGAGCCAGATGTTTATGAGTAAAACTAATTACAGTGATTTTTTTTTTTTTTTCCTTCACAAAAGATAAGAACCAGAGATAATTCCTTATTTGTGCCTAAGTAGAGAACTCAAACGACTGAGGTAATCCTCTGGATATTTGTGTGGATAATTTGGGGAGAGCTTGCAAGCCATCGTTTATGTTAGTTTTGAAAAACATACAGTATACCTGGTGGTAGATTTTGGGTGACTTAAATACCTAAGTGATTCTTGGCCAGAATACTTTACAATCAGATATTATCCCTTTTGATCTAAAGTTGCTATCTAAGAGCACTATTAAGACCTGAGCTCTGCAAACAGACCAAAGAAAAAAGGGGAGGAAAATTAAGAGTTCTGTAAAGACTGTGTTTGAAACAGAACTAAAGATATATTTTCCAAAAGTACAGTAGATAAGCACTCAGATCAGCAGGTACCAATTAGTGAAGAAAAGCAGCAATTTTGTCTGATCTTTGGCCAAGAGTTCTACTTGCCCTTGCATTCCCTTTTATACCCACATGCCAGTTTCATTAGTTGTTCAATCTATTGTAACTGGTCGTTTACAACTTTCTAGCTCTTGGTAGAACAATCAAGGTATTACACCAAGCTGTAAACTCATTTTTTTTGACATAAATGTACATGGGGAGAAAATGGCAAAGGCTTAAAACAAGCTTGTAATAGAAGCCTGCTAGGGTTACATTACTTCTTCTCTCTTTCTTTAAATTGTGTAATGAAGGAGTTTGAATTGCAGTTATCTAAATTATTTTCATTCTACAGTTTTTCATCTTCAAAGTGTGCAATCTCCCTACTTAGTCTATAAAATATACGTATATGTGTATGTACACATATAAATGCACTTACTTGTGCATATATCTGTATGTGTCAGAGTTCACATCAGAATGTTTCATAAGATATTCAAACATATTACCTGGTCCTCCTCTTTGCATTTGAAATAATTAGATATTTTGTGTTCTAATCACTGTGAGGTGCTAATGGCTTTTTCAAGAGAACAGCTGTAACCAGCAGAGTTAATCATATGGTACATTCTGGTTTTATATAATTAGGGTAAGATGTTGTACAAATCTATATATTTAATACCACATTCCCCTCAAAGCTTGACAAGTCAGAGAAAATAGAATATTCAGGTTAGATAGGAAAAAGTTAGAAAAACAAAAATGTAACTAGATGCTCACAAACAACACTTATGAGTTTATTGTGTGGCCTCATATATCAATCTCTCAAACAAAATTTGTTCTATGCATGTTGTATTAGCAATTCTATGTTTGTCTTCCTTTTTAACTGTAAACTTTTTATAGCTTTATCTAATCATCTCTAGTAGTATTTAATATTTTTCATCATATGCCTTCCAAAATGAGATTTTAAATTCCATGGGGAGAGACCATGAGCATGATTTTTCTGTGTAAAGGATCTAGCGATCTCTGCCCACTGTAAACTGGTGGATAAAATGCGATTCTCTAAAAATCTTTATTCCACAGAACAGACACCTGTTAATTCTTCCATCTTGAACCAAATTAATTTTGAAATTTAACATCATACCCTCAAAAAAAAAAAAAAAAAAAGTTCCATGCAAATTTCTTGTAGCTGAATGCAATTTACTCTAAATATTCTTTTTAAAAAAGGTAGTTTCAGAAAGCTTCAGGATATTTCAGTGCCCTTGACTCCTAATAAATATGAACATATGTAACTAACATCCCATATTTTCAGATGATCTGAAATAGTTGCTGGAAAATCAAGGAATTAAACAGTTTATTCAAGAGTTCAAGGTGCCCATGCAGGTCTAATGTAAAATCTCCATATTTCTTTCACCCCTTCCATAATTTTCCTCTTATTTCAGCTTTCTTAGACTCTTGACAAGCCCTTATGTTTCATAGTTTCTGAAATACAAAAAAAAAATAACTTCCTTTCCAAATTCCATATTTCTCATCAAAGCTTTATTCTGCATGATTTCTACTCCGTTTTACTAACAAACTCTCCCTACCCTTCCTAATCAGGATTACTATTCTAGACCTAACATTTAGTTTATATTATGACTATTTGAACTCGAAAAAAATTCACTTATGTAAGTGTTATGGTGACTTGCAGTAGCAATAATACAATATCCACAGACAGTGTAGGACATGAGACAGGAAGGGATGTAAGATGCCCTGCAGTCACTGAGTTCATTTCTGTCAGCCAAGCTATCCCTGCATAAACCCAACCCTCTTGCAACGGAAAAATAGGAAACTACTCTCTCTACAGCCACATACATGCACAGTGCTATCTTAATGACAGACATCATCATCTCAGGAGCATGTTTAGCAAAGAAATAACATTTAATAACTGGAAATCATGTTTCATGGGTTTATGGCACTCCTGAATTTTTCAAAATCAAATGTCATTATATCATTCAAGTGGGAGATTTCCAAAATGGTACCTAAACCAGCATTTCAGATTTAAGCAGCATCCATTCCAATTTAAATTAAAAAAACAAAACAAAACAAAAAAAAAAAAAAAAACAAAAACAAAACAAAAAACAAACAAACAAAAAAACCCCAACCAAACAAAAAAAAACAAAAAAACCCACCAAAAAAACAAACCAAAAAACAAACAACTGTTTCCTACCTACCTGAATGTGCAGTAAACGATAATGACTAAATATTAGTTAAACATTTTCTACTCTTACTGCATTATTTATCTGAGACATTCAAAGTATTATCATTAATCATTCAGGAGGAGAACAGAACTGAATAACAATTAAAAATAAGTACACAAATGAAACCTTGCATATCTCATTTGGCCTATTTATACTTTCTGCAGATTTTAAATTGCAGTCAATACAGCAATTAAAGGTAGGAGAGGATTTTCCAAAGAGATAATATTTAACATTGGCCTAGGCTAAAAAAAACCCAAACAAACAAAACAAAAAAACCTATCTGCTTCATTTTTCCAATTAGACTAATAATAAATATTTTCTGTAAATCCTACATAATTATTCTGAGTCACATTTTCAGAAAATTAAAACATTGACCTCTGGCAACACTTTTGACAAGGAAAACATATAATTTATATTTTATGTATGTTAGAAGATTAATAACTGGTATTTGCTTACTAACTCTTGTCTTTATCTGTGGTTTGCATTATGGAAATTTGGCTATATGCATGTAATTATTGTGAGCACACAGTAAAAAGAAATGTGCTTTGGTATTAGAAAAACAAAACCAAACAAACAACTGAAAACCATAAAACCCCAAGCCCTGTTAAGTAATTTTTAATGGAGAAATTCATACTGCAGTGTTTTCTGAAAAACACGCACTTAAATAATGTGCAAGATGAAATGAGCCTAAAGCCCTCATTTCCCAATAGGCAGGAAAGATCACACCTGCTTTGTACTGGAGAACCCACCACTGGATCCAGTACTCCAGATACCTCTCACCAGTTCTCAGCAGAGAGAAACGATCACCTCCCTCAGCCTTCTGACAACACTCCTCCTAATGCAACCCAGAATAGTCTTTATATCTGAAAATGTTGACCATTATCTAGAAAAGATTAGTCTTTAACAACAAGCACTGATTCATTAACATTATAAACAGCATTAGGCATTTGCAAATAAAGGTTGACACATTACAAAAAAAACACAGGGAGGTAATACAAAGTTATGCAAAATGTTTTTAGACCCTTTTCTATGAATATTGATGTCTGCTATTATTTTGACACTGCATCTCAAAGAATGAAGATATGCTTGAAACAGAGGACAAACATACTTTTTTCAAACATTAGGAAATCCCTTAAGAAGCTGTGAAATTGCTAAAGATTTAAGAAACTGATCTAAAACTTGTATCATTTATTTGTTTGCTTCCTCAAAACCACCTGTTCACAAGGAAGACATTAGCACACTGCAGAAACAATCTCTGCGTATAACAAATAAGTTCTCCTGAACAAAAAAGGTAGCCTTCAATTTTCTGCTTCTCTCATCAATTGTTGTTCTGGTCTTTTAAACTTATTTTCCATAAAATTAAAGATGTCTATAGAAATATATAGTATTAAGCCCACAGTAAGGACAGGCTTGAAAAGAGGATTGCCTGAGAGTCACAGAAGACACTAAAGCTCTCAAATGTTTAGAGACTTGTCTTCATTGCCTCTCAGTGAGTTCCTTCCCACTTCTGTTCCTTGGCTTCCCAATTACTGTGGCACATGTTTTGTCCAGAGACTATAGAAATTAAGAATAGGTTCTGTACCATAAAGTGGATATCCAAGGAAAAAACTGAGCTAATGCCAAACAAAGTACTAATGACAGTAAGTACAGCAAAGCTGCATCACTGTGGAGCTAATTATATCTTCTGGGACACCAAACTAATCAGCAGAACTGTCTGGCCATGCTACTGCAGTTGCATGGCTTTTCCAAATTAGCCCACTGAGCCTGTCCAGAACCGCACTCGCTTGGACTTCTGTGGAAGGAGTATCATGCTGGGCCACCAAGATGTGCCTTGGAGTTCCATAAGGGTTCAGAATCCTTTGACAAAACCAGAAGGATGGTGTTTTACTTCCACAATTTTTTACAATTTACTTTGAACTTCAGGAGTTTTTCACAGCATATTCTTGCACTGCTGGTGTTCTGAGTTTCCTGTTCAATCAGCTCAAATTGTGTCATCATTAACAAAATGTCTTGGCTTCTCTTTCTGATACAGTATGTCCTGATTGAGTATTTGTGTTTTAGAAATCATATATAAAAAAAATTCAATTCCACCTATGCATAAGTCTGAACTTCAAAATACTAGGCTAAAATTTCACTAGAACAATTTGCTTGAAATTTGGAAAAAAGGTGCTCTACAGATTTTGCCTTTATTAGACTGTGCTAAGGGTTTGATTTTATAAAACCAAATAGGTGGTTGGGCAGTGACAGCTGGAATCAAAGCAAATCCTCTGTGCCCTTCAAACCTTTAATATTAATGTTTTGAAAAAGAATTCACTGCCACAAAATATGTGCAAAATATGCCAGGCATATATCCACATGTGCAAAATGAGCTAAATACTATTAAGCTCTGGGTTAGTAGTCCTGTCCTTGAAACAGAAGCAACCAAGATAAAATTATTATACGCCAGCTATTCAGTGTTTCTTTGGGATTTTTTTCTTGCAAGGATATACCTGAGCCAGTTGTCTTCCCAGTTTGTGCTAATTTTCTTCAATACATGTTTTAGATATTCACAATATTTACAGGTGATACTGGAAAAAAAAGAAAAACAATGAAGTCGATAATTGACAGTATAGCATTTTCTAAAGCTCATTTCCAAGAAATTTTAAAATAATAACACTATGGACAAGATGGAGGTAATACTTAAGGCTAATTGGACCGATAATTTCTAAATAAAACATTTTTCAATATTTCAGATATGCACCAGGCCATTAAATATGAAATAAGAAGGAAAATAAATACATTTGCATCAGAATGTCTGTTGAAAAGTTTTGAAAGTCCTTTTATGTTAAGTGCAAACTACTCTAATACTTATCATCATATTCATTGCTATTATTCATCAGGTTTTATCAGCAATGACATCAACCTGAGAAACTTCAGCCTTTCAGACAGACAGCTTTTTCTGTTTCTCTCATACTTTCTGGTAGTGCATGCAATGTTTGTAAAATGAAACCATGACATGAGTTTCATCATTTCTCATAATCTACCACGTTTCACCATCCTAATCCCAGCAATGTGTTGTTTACAAATCGAAGGAACTCATCTAAACTGAACCAGCTGCTAGGATCTAATTCTGTTTGTTTCATTTACTGTAAATAAGTCTTACTTTCAAAGGATCTTAGGCTGCTTTCCCTTCTTTAACATTCAATTCCTAATGAGCACTGAACTGGAGGCTCAGCACTTTAATATGTAAAGACAACCTAAGACTCTTTCTACGTGAATGTAATGGAACAGGTAGGAGCCATAAGACATTGCATATTATTGCTTAATTGCCTGACTGATTAATTGAACATTATTTGCTTAAATGCTTATCTTCCTTCTCTCTCATTAACCGCATAATTGCTAAATTGCCATATGGCTTATACCTTGCTTGTCTACTGCCCTTTCATTGTAACCCATACTATTTGCGGTTGCCTTCATAAAGAGAAATCCTGAATTTTCCTATTTTGCTATTCTTTTTGTGTTTCTCCAAACACTGTTTCTGCTTTTCTTGTCCTTTTTCTGTATTGCTATTTCCATTCAAAAGAAATTAATCCAAATATGATTCCTTCTATACAGTTTTTCCTTTCACTGACATTTTGCTTTTGTGTTGACCAACAGGCCTGAAATAAGATGCCCTAAGTGAAAAAGGTTATACCAGGCTGATTTAAAAAACAGATTTAAGAGTTCTTAGCTAGCTAATGTGTCAAGTAAGCTTGCGTGAACAGTATGATTTATGACAAGATTAGGTGAAGGAATCTTTAGGACCCAAAGTCACAGTTAGCAGGACAAGAGCTGAGAGATTCTAGACATAAGGTCAGTAATAGGCCATCCAGGCTTTGCTGTGATAGTGTTTTCTGTTCTTCTTAGTTCCAGAGATCCATGTACAGACAGGTAGAGTCATGTACTGGTTTTAATGGATGTAGGCAGCATGCTATGTTTTCTATTCCTCACAAATCCTGTCTATTTCAAATACTTAACAAAGCAAAATAAACTACTTCTATCTAGAAAGAGAGCAGGCAGTCTCTAAATAGTTTATGCATGCAAAATTGTCTCCAGGGTGTCAGAAAACTTGCTATGAAACAGTTAAACTGGCATCCTAGGAGCAGAAAATGCTCAATTTGAGCAAGCATTGAATCCCATGCAGATTAAGCCTCACAGTTTAATACACTTGCTACTGCTTCTCTTGTTGTAGATGTTATGTATATGACTAATTTCATCACAGTTTTTCTGTGCATAGCCAGGTAAACAAACATAATTCAGTCTAACATAAAGTCTGCTTCAGTCCTGCTCTGTGTTTCTTTTTTTCTACTAAAGTATTTTTAAAGAAATCATTGCACTTCAGAAGTGCAAAATACCTTTTCAGCTGAGGATTGAAAAAGTAATTGCAAGCTACATAGGTGGTATATAACCACTCCAAATTTTTTGTTTAGAAAGTTCCATTAACCATCATTTCATCACCTTGATCTCTTATTACATAAACAGATGTCTGACAGCCAACTGAGCTGGTTTATGATATCTCTGTGCTCCCATAATTCCATGCTAAATCTCATCAGTACAAAATACTTGTTTATCAACTTGAACTGAGCAAACATTCTAAATTTTCCTTCTGTGGGATGTGTCTGCTAGTTATATGTATGATTTTAAAGAGAAAAAATAGATATGTGCAAAACTTCAATTGTCCACACAAAACTGCCCACTAATCACAAGGGAAATTAATTCACCTGCAGAAAATACTCATTTTGTTCTACTCTACCTACCTGAGATTGTTTTATGAATTGACAGAGACAGACCTTGCTGAGAATTGCAATCTACCACTAGAAAGACTATTTGCAGAGAGCAGACATTTTATCAGTCTGACAATGTTTTTGAATTTCAAACCACAAACAATTTTAGTCTGTAACAAATTGAACATTGTGCAGCCCTAAAATAGTTCTGGTTGAAAAGCCTATGCAGGTCTGCCACTTATAATAATAAAATGTAGCAGTACTTGTGTATTAGGGATGCTTACATCAGAGAAAGAACAGTTTATCAGCATCTTGACCACCAGATAGTAGCCAAGAGGAAGTTTTTTTGTCCCTGTGCTTCATAAATTATTTCAAAACATGTTGCACAAATAATTATGTGGATGTTATTAATTGTGACTGCATATACAGTCTCCCCTTGCATCCTCTGCAATGTCTTGGAGTCAAAATTCCTACCATGCTTTACCATCATAGATATACCTACTGTCCCCAGCATGATGGGAACATCAACAGGTATTAAGACACTCTAGTGAATTTTCTGGCTGTCAGACCAGACATTGTTGTGACTTGCTTGTCACACCACTGTACTTTCATACCACAATTCACAAACGCATTCTTTTCTGCATGACAAGTTTTTCTGACATAGGCAGGGCATGCAGCCCACACATGTGCTATCCCGTACTGGTTATCATGTCCATTGGGCACCAAGTGAGTCCTGTTTTGCCATTCCGGGGGAAACCTCTGCAAGACACTCTTGGTGCTGCCCGTGGTACACAAGGGGCTGCCCCCAGCAAGTGGCCCTTTTCAACCTGTCTCACCCATGTGATCTCTGTGGAGCCTCAGAGTAGCTGCCTGCTGCAAAGTGGAAACAAAGAGACCATGTTTGCCCCAACAGAACATCCACAGAACACTTCTGAGGCAGCCTCCTCTATGCATGAGAAACCAGGACAAAATGCAACTCCAGCAGGACATGTACATGAGGACAACAAGGAAATCCCCAAAGGGATTGACCAGGCAAAAGAGAAGACCTGTCTGATGAGCCCATGAGTCAGATGCCATTTTGAGGAAAACCTCACATGAAGAAGGGGAATGGGGACTGCACAGCTACCTCTGAGGCCATGGCAGACAGTAGGTGTTTGCCATGCAGCTCTCCTTTTCTTCAGTTCAGTGTTGTTCCTTAGAGAGTTTTGAAAGTCTTCAGCAGCTGACCCAGGAGGGAGAAGACCCCTGTGCCCTGTGGTGCCTCCAAGACTAAGTCCTACTCCGTGGCTCCCAGGAAACCACTTACAGCTCTTAACACTTGCTCATATGCCCAGAGATGGACAAACCCCACAGCCCAGGCCATGGGGAGACAGACACCAATGTGAAGCACCAGAGATCACCTGAGGGCTGCCACCACCTCATGGTCCATCTCCAACTCCTTTTGGCTCCCTCCTTGCTGGCATTCCTCTAGGCTGCAGGAACACAGGAGGTGCACAAGGGTCACACAGAGTCATCAGGGGCACAGTTCAACTGTACTTTACCTTTCTGTGAACCACAGTATCTGGAACTGGATGTCTTGTCAAGGAGGATCAGTCTCAGGGAATGTCTCGTCTTGTCATAGGAGGCAACAGCACGAGCCAGTACAGAGCCCTGAAGAGGCTGGATTCTAGTGGTTTAACTTGTCTTTCAAGTCTCCATTCTTACATGTATACCAACTGTCATCATCATTCCAGTGGTTCTGAAATAACTTTCCGAATAAACTTAGTGTTCTGAATATAAAGTATTTTAACACATTCTTTCTTGTACTATTTGTTTCCTCCTGCTATTAATAACAGAATGTGAGATTGATGATACAAACTTACTGTTTTGGTTTTTTTTTTTCCCAATTGCGTATCAACGTTTAACATTGTCAGAAACATGCTCTGTAATGGAATCATACCAAAAATAAGTTCCTTCTTACTGAGATGAACGCATTCAAAATTTCTGCCTCGTTCTTGCATAATTCTTATAACCAGTAAAGTTCAGATTAGCCTGAGAGGAAGCCCTTAATAAATATTCAGCAGGACAGTCAGTGAAAGTATGACAGTGCATAGCAAGACTGTGTCTGTCCTAGCAATGACTCTTCTGCTTCTTTTCAAAGTTTTTTTCCAGTTTATCTTGAATAAAAATGGATAATGCAAGGTGAATAGTAGTGAATGAGAAAGTGGGAAGGCACATCATAAAGCTCATCAGAATCCAATAAAACTGACAGATTTGAGGAGTGCATTAGGTTAGAATTTAAAGACAAAAATGATTGCAGAGAAAGAAGTGAACTGTAATCTTCATTTGCAATTCTAGGCCAGGAAAGTGGAAAGTTTATGACAATATATTGCTGAAATACACCAGAAGCTTGGGAGACTTTTGAGAAGAAAACTTATGAATATCATAAAATAGTAGATATCGGTTTTTACCAGTACATACTGAACGGTCTATTACGTAAAAGCAAACAGAAGCCCAGAAATCTTCTAGGACTTTGCAAAATTGTAATAAAAATCTCCATATTGATGTGAATGGACAAGGGCTGCAAAAACTTTGTATGTTACTGACACCCACAAAACTACCTGCAAATTCTCAGGACAATCAGATCTAAAATACAGTGTTTATATCCTGGCAATTCACAGAGGTGAGACAAAATAAAGAGATTAACCACTGTCATCTCCCAGCTGATTTCAATGAGACATATACAAACCACACTTCTAAGCAGAACCCAAGAAGTATTGGGAGGGATTCAAAAGCTCCATCCTCCATGGTATTGCAGCGGCCTTGAACAGACTGCCCAGACAAGGGCATTTTCATGCCTGATTGCTCAGTGGACTTGCACACATCTGGGTACTGGTTGTTATGAAACTGAGTGTGAGGCTGAAATCAGTTTTAGCAATGAGAGGCTGCAGAGAATACAATAGTTGTAGCTGTACATATGTATATACATATGTGGTATGTATACTGTAATAAGCAATTCTGCTTTTATTAATTCAATTATAACTTATCCTGATAGGCAGCTCTTAAATAGCCCAGATAAGCTGAAACTGCTCCAGCCCAGAAATGAATACATCATGATGCACCACAGTGCAAACAAGTCAATTTAGATATGTAAATGTAGCAAAACAATTCAAATGCATAAACACATCAATGTAGAGCCATTCTAGATCACAGAATACCTGAATCAGCTTAGAGCTGCCATATGTGATGAAGGATCTATAGGAGATCTGCCAATGGGGCATCTTGGGATGGCAGGATACCTTAGGATATCTAAAATGCTGCTAGACACCTATTTGTAAGCACTGAAATTGTTCTGTACAGAGACCATAGGTAAACAACTGGTGTCATTTGGCAGTTTGTGGGGGTTTTGAGACATACATTTATGTCCAGACTGCTGTTCTTCAGTGGGACTCCTCCCAATACCTGCAGAACCTACTTTCATATACTTGAATCCTGCTGTGTTCATCTAGATTTATACTAAGTGTATGTAGACAGAGTCAATGCACTTCTGAGAATCACAATTATGTTTGAGAAATGCTAAGAGTTAATAGAAAATATATATAGGTTTAATGTAAAAACTGCTGGATCTTGACAGTGTCTGTGACACACAAAGATTTTATTTCTGCCCATGCCAAAGGCAATATAAAATGAAGTATTTTGCTGAACTAGTATTTTCTATTATGAAACTAATATTTTGCAGCAATATTTTTCATCAAATATACTGATATATATATATTTTAAAGAAACTCTTTGAAAACTCTTAAATTACCATGCTGTCCATAGTTTAGAAGGGATTATGGGAAGCCATGACTTCAGGAATTTCCAGTGCCTAAATGCTCCTGTTTAAATCTGGTCAGTTGAGCTCAGAGTAACATGATGAGATGAGACTGACATACTCCCCAAAGCATGGCCTTCTATGGACTGGAACAGAGTTGTACAAAAGCAACATAGTAAGCCATGTTTTTACACTTCACCTCCATAAACTCCTATTTGGATGTAGAAGAGAGATTCTGCAAAGCAGCCTCTGCCAAAATCAGGACACCAGATGCCACACTGGAAAATTGCCTGGTTGATCTGTGGTATTTGGAGGCAATGAACAGAAAGGCCATTGCATCAAGTGAATGAGGACAGAACTATATAGAAAATAATTTGTGGGTACTGTATTGAATTATGATATACATACAGACTGTGGAAATTGGATTTCCCTAAACCCGCTGTACTTGCATTTGTAACTTTAACAGTCTTTCAGTATGTTTGTTGAAAAATATTTTCCCAAAATATTAATCAAAACAGATTATGATTGAAAATACTTGTTCAGAAAAACACTTTTGGGGGGATTTACAGAACAAATATATTCCACACAATAAGATTTCTCCAAAATGAAAAAGATATTTCAGGAAAAAAATCCAATATGCATTCTAAGGAAGTATTTACATTTGCTTTTTTCATTATTGTTTTACATTGTCTTTTGACATATTAGTAATGGCACATAATCTGACAGGCTAGAGGGTGAGAGATTATATTATAATAAAATGAAAATAAATCATATGATGTCAAAAATACTACAGAAATGAATACTTCTGATCACATTTGAATAGTCAAAGGGAAATTCTGACTCTGGATTGTTACTAAACAGAATGCAAAGGACTCTTTCAGAATATCTTTATAAACAGAGAAGGGAGACATTCAGTATCGCCTATATTTATTTTCTTGTCTCCAAGTGAAGAAAATAGAATGCTTAGTATTTGGAGATTTCTGCTTTCAGCTAGGAGGGACAAGCTGCATTAAAGAGCATAATTTGTGTTCATATTTGTTCTGTTTTCCAGAAAGGTGTTTTTCAAAAGAGATTTTTTTAACAGGACATCAGAGGAGTCCATTCATTCAGATATTGAATATATTTTTCCTTAATTTTCAAATTTTTATACTCTTCACAACACAGGAAACACACCATTGGACTAGATACATATTCTCTTGTGTGCAGTAGCATAACTAAAATTTGGAGCAACACATGTCTGCTTCCTATGCACCCCTCATAACTTGTGATGCAAATTTGCTAAGTGGTCCTGATTTCTGTAGTTTCATATAGTAAAAAGCTCACATATGACAAGTGAGAAAAAAGAGAAGTATGATGCAAGATGTCAAAATTTTAATCAACTACCTTGTCAGAATCTTTATGGTGCAGTTCTCATGGCATTGTAAAAGAGTGTTTAGGACATTGCTGTTAGCACATTTTTAAGTCAAATCCGACACATACTGACAAAAATCTCTTGACATTTGGTTGGACCTTCAGTTTAATGGGAAAGTGAGGGTTAATTAAAAGGAATAAAAACTGTTCAATAACATTCCCACATAAAGAAGATATTATAGCAGCAAACTTTATGGACAAGATGGGCATTCAACTGATTTTTTAAACAGCTGCAGACAGCAAAATATGTTTTTACTTGTTAAAAAGTGTAATTCACCTTTAAAAATCCAATAGCGTGTTATAAACATAATGATCAAAAAGTCCACAACTGTGATAACAACTATGGAGTGATTGAATTGTTTCATACATACAAAACAACTTGATCTTGCAAATTGTGGCTGAATATATAATCAGGCCAAGAGAACCACCTCATACCTACTGATAGTTTTCCTGTGGTTCTACACCTTCCTTAGAAAGGGACCACAGCTAGTCAGTAACAGCAAGTTATTAGGGTGACCCATCCAGCTCCAGGAAAAGTCAGAACTAAATATCAGCCCTAGTAGCCTTATTCTAACATTAATACTACATGACAAATACAGAAATGGACGAATATTTCTCTTGAATAGTAGGTAAAGAGGGATAGAAGGTGTCTTCTGAGGGATAAGGAAAATACTCGGGTTGGTGGGGGAATCAAGACCACTTGGTCTATAAAGGTATATAAAGCTACACAAAAAGAGGCAAAAAAACCCCTAATCCTAATAAAGATTTGTTTAGCAATGAAGCAGTATGAGAATGAGCTCTCTCTCATGTCTCTTCATTGAATCAAATATGATTATTATATGTAAAAGTGTATAAATTTTCCCACTGTACAGCTACAAGCTCTACACAGTTTCCTTCTCATCAATCTCAAAACACGTCCACTGCATCATATCTTTGGAAGGCGTGTTCATTGAAGGTTCTGGAAAAATTATAGGTAGTAGGATTTTTATCTTCATCTTCACTGAAATTAATTAATATAGGCTCTACTAAATATTTAAATTATTACTGGTGAACGATTTTCATGTTAATGTGTGTCTGATTAATTTGTTTTACCTACTAATTTTTACAAGTGAGTTGTGATTATCAGGTATGAATCAATCTCTTTTGAATATGTATTTCCAATACACTAAGTGGATGCAGTAAGTCACTGTGAACTGTATGGTTTTGGGGGCATTTTTTTTTTGTCATAATGGGTTGTAAAAATAATGTTTGCAATCAGTTTTCTTAGAATTATATTTTATCATCCAGTTTTTTGTCTATCCCCACTTTCACTTACAGATTCCATTGTGTTTGGTCTGTCAATGGAAAATTTATTTGACAACAGTCTTCATATTGATGGTAGAGCTTGTACAAGATGACACATTTCACAATAAAGCTATTAATTAACATCCCTGGTTCTTTGGGGGGGAAAAAAAGCAAATATGAATCTGCCTTAGAGTTTATGTACATTTTGTTTAATCAGCATTTTTTGACAGGAAAGAGAAATGCAATGGAATGTTTAGTGAGCTGTTTACACTTTGTGTTATACAGAAAACTGATCTATCTTTCACACCAAGCAAACTACTCAACTAGAGGTGGAGAATCATACCCTGGGCTGCATTAAAAAAAAAAAAAAAAAGAGGGGCCAGCAGGCCGGGGGAAGGGATTCTACTCCACTCTGGTGAGACGCCACCTGCATCCATCTCTGGTGCCCCCAATAGAAGGTGGCTGTGAAGCTATCGGAGCAAGTCCAGAGGAGGGCTACAAAAATGATCAGAGGGCTGGAGCAACTCTACTATGAGGAAAGGCTGAGAGAGTTGCAAGTGTTTAGCCTGGAGAAGAGAAAGCTTCAGAGAGACCTTCCAGTACCCCGAGGGTCTGCAAGAGAGCTGAGAGGTACATTTTACAAGGACATGCAGTGTTAGGACAAGGGAGAATGGCTTTAAACTCAAAAGAGAATAGGTTTGGACCCAATATTAGGAAGAAGTTCTTTACTGTGAAATGGTCAAACACTGGACCAGGATTCCCAGGGCAGTTGTAGCTGCTCCATCCCTGGAAGTGTTTGAACGCTGAGTAATCTGGTCTACCAGAGGGGGTTAGAATTAGCAGAGTTGGAATTAGGGGGTTGGAATTAGGCAATCTTTAACGTTCCTTCCAATCCAGGCCATTCTATGATTCTGTAGTTTTATGAAAGTCAGTAAAAGTCTTAGCTTCTAATTAAACCTACAGATATCTGATTGCTACAAAATTTCAAACAATAAGCCAGAACATACTGTGTTAAGAGCCAGAATGCCAAAAACTGAAAGGGCTGAAATCTGAGATATGTTTCAGGAAATATGGTTAAAATTTTGTGTTTAGATTGAATACTTATAAGCAGTGAAGTTCACTGGTTTTGGGTAGCCAAATAATGCTGTTGCCTGGTAAAATCAGGTTTAATGCAAAAGTGAAAGCACAACAAGGATCATTGGCAAAGTTCATTCTATCATACCTATTAGATGTTTAAAGCACAGAGAGAAAAATAGGACTAAAGTCTAAACCCAAGAAATCTAAACCTAAAATCAATTTAAAATGATCCACATGGAGGCTGGGGATGGAAGAAGTATAAGGATGGGAAAGGGTAAAGGAAGAAAAGGAACAAAGAAGACCCCTCCATTGAGTCACAGGGTTCAGGGTTGACCCCCTTGACAAACTTCACCTGGGACTTGATCAAAGGTTTAGGCCTAAAGACCTAAATAACACTTAAGCTTAACAGCACTGAATTGATAACTGAAGCGAAACAATTTAACAGTGTATTCTATAGATTTCACTATAAGCACAGCAATAGGCCTAATTCACATATGAATCCAACATACTTAAGAATCAAAGAGAGTAACATCAACAGTAAATTTTAAGTGGCACATTCACACTTGCACACACACAGACCTAAAAAGTAGGTACCAGCCAAATACCTGTGAAAAATTCCCCTCCAATTCAGTGAAGTGCTCAGGTTGAATGACTTTGCATCTTCTCAACAGGCAGAGGGTTGAGCCTTGGGGAATGGGGACATCAGTCCAAGCTCCATTGTAAGGAGTTCAGTGGTTGTCTTCCAAATGTAGCAAACTTCAGAGTTCTCCAACCCTGAGAGGTGTCCCACTCAGAGGCAGGTTGCTGGTCACAACTCTCTGAGGTGCAAGAGAGCTCAAAGGGTCTCCTGTTTATGGATCACATGAGAGTTGACTTTAGTCATAGTAATTTTCCATTCTGGATGCAATTTGGGTCAGTACTTTCTCTGAAAATTCAATAACAAAAGTGTTGTTCCACTTGGGCTGTTATTCAGAAAACTAAGCTTCCAAGGCTGTTAAAAAAAATCAACAAAACAAACAAACCACAAAACACCAACAAACACAGGAGCTTATTACACAGCATTAGTTCCTGGGAGCAGACAGCATTTCTGATGAGCTCAAGGGTAGATGAGCCCACGTGCTGTTTATCAAGGTTGAGGCTTAATGAGCATTTCTGAGATCATAGTATGGCCCAAGGAGGTGGGAGAGGGGTGGTTGTACCACCATGGTATGTTTGTGTAAAGCATGTTGGAATGCTTATGACATTTATCAAGAGCTCAGCTATTATCTATGTTTGAATGGAAATGAATTATATTAATTTGCAAACAAGTGGCCTGGGAACATCCATTCTTCAGATCAAGAGCTATGCAAAAATTATACCTTACTGTAAAATATGCCAATTAAAATATAATATGCAATTACAGTACATATAATTTTAGCTGCAGTATTTCAATACACAATATCTGCAAAATAGTTTTAATTATTTGTCTGATTTTCTAATCACTAATCTCAATTTTTAGAACTAGTCAAATTGAGACAATTGCAGTGATCAAACAGAAGATCCAGATTTAGAATACTAATGCTACAGTTTTGACATGAATTTGAATAAAAGGATAATCGATCACCACAAGTAAAACTTTCTGATATTTGAGTTACATGTACCTTTCTTGAGTTACATCTACCTTTCTCTCCTCTTCAGCAATCTTGTCTTTGATGTAACATCAATGAAGATGCCTTTTTATATTGACAGATAACAAAAAACATGACACTTTCTCAAAGCTTAATGATATGTGTACTCTAAAAAAACACAGTGGTATTTTATAACCTGATGATGATGATGATTCTTCAGCATAGAGTTCCTGACTTTTTTCACAACTGACATTAGGTTTAACACACTGATCTGTCAACAGGGTTTCTTCCCAAAGTGAGAATGGCATTTAAATGGTACTTCTGTATGATTCTTACCACAAAAGAGATCTCTGCCATCATATGCCTGCTTCAGACAGTTATTTATGTGTGAATTTTTCTCAACACTTAAATAAACGAGTACCACAAGATTAATGTTTCTCTAAATGTTTCATCAAAACACACAAAATCTTGATTTATATCACACCACACAGCAAGCAAATTATTATTATTATTGCTGTTATTACTATTACTACTGCTACTACTACTGCTATTAATATCACTACAACTATTTCTTCCTCTTTTTCTTAGTAAAACAGCTTCTGAGGAGTGAGGTTACAAGACCTGAATTCTGATACAACTCTGTGGTTGTTTACTCTGTGCATTAGGCAAATGAAGCTTCTACTGTGTACAGTTTCATTTAACTTAAATTAAAGGAAGAGATTACAGCATGTTTCCACAATCAGGCTGATTTGCAATTAAGTATAAAACTGTTATATGTACAGTATTTATGATACTCTGTAGGAAAAAAATTAGAAAAGATTCCTTATAATAAGAAAGCATCTACAGGGTCTGTTTTGGTGTGATAGGAGATGATAAGGATGCATTGAGATTATTCAGTGATTTATACTGTCTGCCACTGAAACAGAAAGAAATCAGTAGGATATTTAAAAATATATGTATAATAAAGTATAAAATAGAAAGCATCTTTTAACTTGGCCCACTGAAGTGTCCTGCAAGTGACATTTTAATAGGCTCCATTCATGTAAAACTTGTTTTCTTCTCTATCTATAGTGCGGCATCAGCTTCAAATATGCATTTCTCATTAACGCCATGCTGCAATCTAGAAATGTGTGATATATATTGAAAGGCTGAAAACATCACTTCCTCCATTCTAAATATACAACCAAGACATCATTTACAATATGATTCAAAACATAAAGCATTACTTCAATTAATAAAAACACCATTTTTAGCCAGAAATCAACACTGTGTTATATTTACGACCAATATTGCATTAATTACTGCAACCACCAGCCTTTAGTTATACAAATTCTAACCATCAAGGCTGATCATAGCTCTATATCAGTCTAAGTTAAACAAAACTCCTGTTCATTACTATGGTAACTTCTGAAATAAATGAAATGCAAAACTATAGGAAAATTTACAGTTTCACTGCTGGGAACAGAAGTTTCTGAGTATGTTTTTCCATATAATTTTCCTTTCCAACAGGCTTCATCAGTTTCTGTGACAGAAAAAAAACCCTGAAACATGAATGAAGCAATCTTCTCCTTTGGAGTTTTGGCTTGTTTTGGTTTAGAGGTTTTGTAATTTATTTTTTTTAAATATAAAACATCCTTCTTATCTCTTTTAAGAGTGGTTGGTTTTGTTGTTTTTCCATTCAAAACTGCCAATTTTTTCGTTGAATGAAAATAATACAGAATATTATTTAAATGTAGAAAAATATATGAAAAACAGACAGCAAGTTTAAAAAAAAAATAGGTGTAGAGGGAAGAGCAGATATGAATTGTCATCAAAAGTCAGTGTACCATAAGAACTCCCATCAGCCAAGCACCTGCTTCCAAAAAATACTCATTTCCTGGAGAAGGGTATTGAAATAATGTCTGCCCAAGGAATGTATAAATAAAGCCAGCTCTTCTTATGCTGTCTCTAAAGAGATTGGTATAATCCTAGCATAACAAAGCTCTGTGCCTGTGGACAGGACACAAATGTTACATATTCTCTCACAACTATATTTCATTAGCTCTCCTCCATATGAAACAAGATGCGTGCTACACATTTAACTGAGTTCTGTGTCTGCAGCCCAGGTAACAGAAAGATGCAATTCCTACAGGCCATAAACATGGCCACTGAAGTCGTTGAATACATTTATTGATTGCACTAAGTATGAAGAGTGAACGGATGGGGCAGGGGAAAGCAATCAATTGTCACAAACTCTCAGTTGAGTTATGATATGGTGTGTAGTGAACTTAATGGGAGTTATGACAGTTCCTCTCCAGTTGCCCTTTGACTTCCTCGAAGGCACAAACTACTTGCTCGTACTGCAGGCAATGAGAAGGGGGAGTAACAGGGACAGAATTGCTATTCTTAAGTCAAAGGTGCAAGAAGTGTTGTAAAAACTCCCTCCCCACCTTTAACTTTTAATGTAGTGGGGAGAAAAAAGCAAGAGCAAGAGATATTGTTTGAATTTCAGACACTTCTGTAATTCCAGTACTGCCACTCTATAATCTGGACAAGGCTTGATAACTCAGCACTTCTTTTGTAATAGTCTTTGCTTATATCTTCTCTTAGAGAACAATATAATAAACAATATCCATTACAAAGGCATTGAACCACTTAGGTTAGCTGTAGCTCAAATATGCCTTCTACAGAAAGATATTAATATCAGTGACAGCTATAAACCATATGGGGTTTTTATGCTTTGGGTTTTTTTCCTCCTATTTCTATCCTTTCTTTTCTTTTCCAGGGCTATAATGTGGGGAGGGGGGGGGGGGGGGGCACAAAAGAATAAAGTATTAACAAAGCGAAGGTACTGAGAATAAAATTAAAGGGTTTTTTCCCATACTTTTCATTAGCCTGAGGACATGCCATTTTGCATAAAAGCAGCCAAAAACTTGTGACAGAGTTCTCTACTTTGTATTTGGATACCTAATTTAGCTATAGTCATATGTTTTGCAGCTTTCTGTCACTTTGTTATTCAATGAGATACAGGAAGAAAGAACACTTTACATTTACCTCATTACTACACTATATAACACTTATATCTAATATATTTAGCGTATACAGGTTGTAACCCCAACACAAAGATCTAAAATAGCAGAGTAAAAATGCTAACTAAATGTTGGTAAAATTGTAGTGTTTATTTATTAATTTTTTAAGTTATAGTATCCATCATTAACTAGAGTAACATAGTTTTTTGCTTTCCTTTACAAAAATAAAAGTTTTGATGAATGATTTACAAAGGAAAGCAACCAAGCAGAAGATCAAAAACATCATTAAAGCCTCAGGCAGATGATAAGCCAAACAAAACCATATTGGTTGCTGCCCTGCACGGTGCACCTTTCAAAGCACCAGAGTGTGTGTGTTCTGCTTTTGAATATTTAAAATAAACTTCCTAAGTTTTTGATCTAGAGAAGAGAATTTATATTTAGAAATATGGAACAGAAGTGCCGTCTTGTCAGCGAGCATGGCAAGATGGGGCTGAACCCAGGAGGAAAGTAACACAATCACAGAATCATTTAGCTTGGGAAAGATCTCCAAGATCATTGAGTTCAACCTTTGAGCAAACAGCACTTGATCAACTAGCCAGAAAACTAAGGGCCATGCCCAGCATTACCTGAACACCTACAGGGATGGTGACCCCAACAGTTCCCTGGGAAATGCCTTTCCAATGCTTGACAACCTTTTCTGTGAAAAACTTTTTCCTGATGTTCAACCTGATCCTCCCCTGGCCCAGCCTGAGGCTCTGTCCTCTTGTTCTGTCACTTGTTGCCTGTAAGAAGAGTCTGAACCCTCAGCTTGCTACAACCTTCTTCCAGGGAGTTCTAGAGAGTGAGAAGGTGCCCTTGAGCCTTCTTTTCTCCAGGACAATCACACCCAGCTCTCTCAGCCATTTCTCATAGGATTTTCTCTCCAGAGTCTTCCCCAGCTCCATTACCCTTCTCTAGACTTGCTCCAGCACCTCAATGTCTTTCCTGGAGGGAGGGACCGGGACTGAACACAGCACTTGAAATCACAGTGAGCCAGGCACATGCAGGGTTCTGCCCTCACTCTCTTATTCTCTAATGAATAAAATAAACACCTGGGTGGCAGGCCAAGAGCAAGGATTCTTTCTGAACAGAGAGACTGGACAGAACACAGGCTGTGAATACATTCATTACTTTTGTCCAAATAAAACCAGAAGAAAAAGGAAATGTGTAAGGATTTACACCAAAATAAAATTTGATCATTCTGAGAACACAAGAGTATCAGAAAATCCTTTACATATCAAATTAGATGGTATTGGAAAGAGAC
>VXBX01000106.1:217325-231620 GCA_013400415.1 Scytalopus superciliaris | reverse complement strand
TTTTTTTAAAAAGACTGTAGATAATACTTTCCAGTAAGGACCTTAAACAACTCCCCCCCCCAACTATCTAGATTATCAAAAAGGAAACTGATAGTTATTTAAAGTAGGTTCAAGTATTTCCACAAGTAAAACCATTTGAGTACTAATGGACACCCTCCCTAGCAGAGGATGAAAAAGAACCCCCTGGCACCCAATGGAGTTTATAGAGCAAATACCAGGATCGGTAAAAGACCAACATTTAACACCATTGAGCATATCAGGTTACTGTATATATGACGTGAGTGAAGGAAATATCTTGAGAATATGTTTAAAAACATCTAAAACCCCTAAAGTTTAAAGTTCTGCAAACTTGTTAATATCTAAAAATATGGACTATACATAATGAATGACAGAACAGTACAAGAGGTTTTGCCTGCACCCAGTAGGCATGACCTCCACAGTTTACTTTTGTATGAATAAATAATGAAAGGTTCCTAAATTTAGACTAATAAAGCCTTTCCACTTGGCCAACTATCTAAACCCATGGCCCAGAACTCAGGTTTTGGTGTTTTTTTTTCCCCATTGGTAATGAAATATTTCATGTAAACCAACAGATTATACAAAAATACCCTCTTAACTTTCTTTTCTCTCTTTCTCTTATAGCTGCAGATAGAGAGGATAGAGGAACAATCACTTTACTGGTTTTTCTCTCATGTTTTTCACTCACTGTAAACTGTAACAGAATGTTATCAGTTAAGATAGCACCCCAATGAAAGCTCAGACCTTTTCCTGTCACTTTAAGAAGCACCTCTGTTATGAATCTCCTTCTTATTAATCTTCACATATATAATGTACTAACAATCTAACAACATCTTTAAAGAGAACAGTAGGAAGTACTACAGAACACATCACAATCAAAATTCAGGTCTTTAGCAAGACATGTCAGTAACCTGTGCCATCTCTAAAATTTGTCAGGGATTCCTGAGGTCACAAAATAAAAGCTCTGGCTCTATATCTGATGCTTTGTGTGCTGATCCAATTCCTGATTTTCTGACCAGTAAAGCTGATAGAGATCACAGATTTGTGGTTACTGGCAATAAGAAACTGTTGAAATGTGCATAAATATTAATAGAAGTCGTTTGCCTGCAAGACAGCTACTTCCTTTCAGACTTATTTTCTGTTAGCTCAGTAGTTTTAGGAGTTGCAGCACTCTAAATAGCCCCTCTGATCCCTAGATTGTTTTAGTGGTTGCTTGGCTGCTGTGCCTATTAAAAATCTCACTCCTCTCTGTACTACCCCGTCCCTTCTGCTTGTCATCTGCCTTCTTACTGTGCAATCTGAAAGTTATTTTTCCACTCATGAGTTCAGTTCCACCTAGGTGAGAACAACTCTTCCATTCATAGGATTCTCTATGATCAAATCACCATTACTTTTTAAAAGGAATATAATAAACAAACTAATTCCATAGTGCATGACATAACAGACACTTCTTTTACAATAGCCCAGTATTTAGAAAAAGTTAGCCTGGATAGCAACATCATGTTCCTGGGAGCTTCAGGCAAAATGCTCATCTCACACAGAATCCCAGAATAGGTCAGGCTGAAAGGGGCCACAGTGGGTCATCTGGCCCAACCTCCCCATCAAGCAAGGTCATCCCAGAGCACATGGCATATAATTGTGTCCAGATGGTTCTGGAATATATCCAGTGAGGAAAACTCCACAGCCTGTCTGGGTAATATAGGTGGTAATTTCAACTGAATAAAGTTACAGAAAATTCCAACAAAAATTTCCTTAGAACTTTCATTCCCAAAGAGAAAGCTGTTCTAAGAAAAATATATGTACTTACCTCTTATATACTGTACTCTCTGTTCCCACTCTGCCTCTCCCTGGATATCAAATTCATTTTCTATCAAAATGTTACATTTCCTAGTGGTGTTTTTGTTCACTAGAGAAGAAAATATTTGCCAGGATTAAGAGGCAGAGGTGGGTGTATAATAGAACCTGTATAGACTGACATATGTGTAGCCCAGCCTGCAAATAAAATAGAATTTGGAAATTTCACACTTGCTGTTCTACTGAAATTTTTCAAAGTAATCACTAGCAATATCTAAAATAATAAGTACTAACAACAAAAATGACAAAAAGGAAATTGGAAGCTTTCAGCAATTGGAACATTTTAAGGAAATTTTGAAGAAAGCATTAAAGTGTGCTTGATTTCTTTCAATTCAATGAAACTTTTTCCAAAAGCATATCACTGATGTTTTATAATCATCAGTCAGGACTGCCTAGAGAATTACTGACTACAATAATGTGTTTTGCTTTAAAATGAACACAGAAATAAATAATTTTTTAAAAAATCAAAAGAAATCTAATATACTTCACAAGTTACTTTATATTGTGCATAAATAGTACAGTTTGTAAGTAGATAACTACTTGCATATTCAGGCTATTTCCAACCTATTAAGTGCAAAGACCTATGACAGTAAAAACAGGTTGTAACAGCACAGAACTCCAATATAAATGCTAAACTCATTAGTAAAGGCTCTTAATATCTGCTTAGATATTTCTTTAGAATTTGTTTTCCTTAATATTTTCTTGGTTGCAGTATCAAATTTTATTCTCTTGGTACGAAGAGAAATCCTATATCCTTAAAACCAAGTGTGGAATTTTCCTAGGATCCTGATCTAACATTAAAAGAACTTGCAGTATGTTTATACAGAAAAAAATCATGCTCTACAATTAAGTGAGAAAGGTCACGTTTTACTCTTAACAGTTTGATAGTTAATCATGGAGTTGGCCAACAAAAAACAAGTAATGCACAACAGCACTGTGTTTTTTCTTGTTGCTTTTCTATTGCTCAGTAAACCCTTATTTGGATTACTTACCTGCATAATTGGTGTTAGCCACAAGGTATATATCAAAAAGAACTTTCAGATTTACTCATCCATAAATGTCAGGCTATTAATAGTTTTACAGATAACTCCACGTATTGGAAATCACCATTGATTAACAGAATACATGGAAATAAAAGGTCAGCACACTTTGTGTGCCTGTGCACAGGTATATAGACACGTGTGTATAAATGGAATATTCTCTGAATATCAGACAGAATACTTTTATGATCTCGTATTTTTAAATAAATTAGATTGCTCATACTGAGAACAAGAGAACACAATTTCAAGACCCCAAGGTCTCCATTAAAGAAAACCATATCTATATAATCATCTTTGGCACAATGATACATTTTTTTAAACTTTTCTGAAAAACTGAGATATAACAGCATTAAATTACCTATAAATTGCAAGGCTGTAATTTTGTGTGCTTATACCTTTTATTCTTCTCTCACTCTGACAGACTAATCTCCTGATAATATTTTAATAGATAGATTTCCAAGCCAGATCTTAGCTAAAAGTCAAAATCTACATTGTAATTCAGACACATTATATTTTAAATCCATGGAGCCTTTAATTAGCTATTTATTTTTCTTAGCTATCTGTTCTTTGTTTACATTTCCATTATTTCAGGAAAAAAAAAAAAAGTTGGTGCAAATACACCTGTCATATTATACCAATTGTATAAGACAACATTTCAGAGACCAAATACAACAGAGGAAGCAACCTAGAAGCAGAAGTCAAGAAACCACAGATGTGAAAATGAAGTTTGAGAGGTCTCTTACATTTGTTTTATCCATTTTCTTACCATTTTATTTACAGTGTTTAGTTGCCGAACTCTTAAGTCTATGAAGTGATATTCATACAGTGTAAAGTATTAAGCCTGTAACTCATCCAAGTGAACGACAGGCACAGGTGGTGGCTCCTACAGATACAGTAAAACAGTAAAACATCTGTTATTCAGCTCTTTTTTCATGTTTTACAGGATAAATTTGCTGTTGGATTAGCAAATATAGGCAGTGCTATTATACTGATTTGGCTGCTTTTATCTCCTGTAGTGTATTGCCCCCTGCTTTGAAATAATTTGGTCATTTACTTACACCTGCAGAACACCCAGCCACTGCTGATGTCCTGGGCCTTTCCTGCTTAAATACTACTGATTTTTTTTTTAATGGGTTTCAGTCTGTTTTGCTATAGTTTTAAGTTGTTATATGTTAACACAAATGATTCAGTTTTATTTAGTAAGTAATTTATTAATATTGTTCTCATTGGATCTTTATATAGTTAATTTTAGGCCTGTATTTTACATTTAAACGATCACTGTATAAAGTGGAATTGATTTTAGCACCACTTCTACTTTCTCCCCTTTCCCTGTGAAATGTGGCCACAATCATGAATTCATGACTTGGGAGAAAGAGGAAGCAGATGTAACGTCTTGGACTCACTGTGAACACACACAATGTTAAAGCTTAACACAAGCTCTGAAGAGGTCAAGGTTGGTGATCCCACCCCTCTACTCAGCCCTAGTGTGGCCACATCTGGAGTGCTGTGTCCAGTTCTGGGCTCCTTAGTAGAGGAAAGACAAGGTACTGCTGCAGAAGGTCGAGCTGAGGACTACAGAGATGACTAAGGGACTGGAGCATCTCTTTTATGAGGAAAGGCTGAGGGAGCTGGGCCTGTTCAGCCTTGAGAAGAGACAACTGAGACAAGGCTTCATCAGTGCCTACAAATATCTTATGGTGGGTGTCAAGAGGATGGGGCCACAGACTTCAATGGTGCCCACCAATAGGACAAGAGGAAATGGGCAGAAACCAACACACAGGAAGTTCCTCCTAAATGTGAGGAAGAAGTTGGTTACAGTGAGAATGACAGCGTTGGAATGGATTGCCCAGAGAGTCTGTGGAGATTTCTTCTCTGGAGATATTCCAAACCTGTCTGGATGTGATCCTGTGTAATCTGCTCTAAGTGAGCCTGCTTTAGCAGTAAGACTGGACAAGATAGTCTCCAGAGATACTTTCCAACTGTTCTGGGATTTGGAGAATAAATTGTATTTCCTAAAGGATGAATTCAACAAAACCGGTGTGTTAAAGGATAAACATCGACAGAAATGGTTATGTTTTAAAACCTAACTCCTTGAAGTTATTCTTGGACTTACTATCCCTGTGTTCTTTATTAAGCTTGAGAAATCTACAGTACTTGTGAGATGTACTCAATTTCTCTGGGAAAAAAAAACTTTGAGAAAAAGCATCTTGTAAATAAACTTCATAGAGGCTACTTGTTCCTTTGAAGATATTTGGAGAAATTTTAGAAGATTAATCTTTACCAAACTTCATCTAATACCTTATTTATATACCTATTTAGATTTACTTTGATTGAGTTCCCTATAAGCCTTGCCATATTCTTGTCATGATGAAAATGATGATTCTGTACTACAACTTCACAAGTTGATTTTCTCCTGCATGAATTTTAGTACTCTAACAAAATGAATCAGTGTTGTAACACACCTGCTTTCTTGCTCCTTTGCACTTTGTTTCCCTTTGAATGTCACAGTGAACTCACTCTGGAAAAAAAATTAAAAAAAATCCTATTACTTTTAGAAGTGAAAATTTTCATCAGTACTCAAGAAATTATAGTTTCTGTACTGTTACAGACTAATCATGAAAGATTATGCTTCTTTGCTTTTCAATCTCACTCCATACTGAGGTTTCATACAACAGCTAATACAGGAGCAGTTGAATACAATAAATCTAATTAAGTACACTAACTTTTCCATTTCCTTAAGTAATGGTTCTCCTAGGTGTTTAGAGAGGTCAGGGCAGCCTTTTTATGCTTCTGCTCTCTTGACTTGTTCTTGCTTAGTTATCTGCAAATGTATTTAGCACACTTTTCAACTCATTTCTCTGGGCCTCTAATTTTCACTCAATCCAGTAGCTGTTGACTCAGGAGTAAAATAGGGGGAAAAATATGGAGTGAGAGACACCAATTTTTTGTAGGGATTAAGATATTTTAGTAAGGATTCTAAATATTATCTCTATCATCTTAAGTAGTGGGAAGTGATAATGGAAACAAGAACCCTTTAGAGTAAGGGTCTGTCAGTGTTTTGCAACGGGGAGTAGATGATATACAAATAGGGAAGCCAAATAAGAAAAACTAATTACAAGAGAAAACATCCCATTTATTTGGTGTGAGAAAGAACATGTCTGCCTAGCAGACAAAATAAATGGAGTGGTGACCAAATATGGGGGCTGTAAATGATGGTACATCAGTTCTGAGGTTGCAGCAGTCACTGCAGTAAAACTGAGTTAGATATGCTGCAAAGACTACTTGAAATATCAGTTCCAATGTGGCTGTGGCAGCAAAAAGAGCAGCGCAGGGGGCAAACCCCAGCCAAGCTGCAGGTTACATGAATCTGTGCTTTCAAGACCAAAGTCCCACTAACATGCAAGCTAGATATTACAGACAAAGATTGGTATCTATATGCAGCTGCCTTTGTGCCTGCCCTACAGATATAATCTAAATGAGATTTATTTAAAGAAAAATGAGGGTGATGGTGAGTAGAGAGGCTGTCAAGGCTATGGGAGACAAGTCAAGAGACATATTCACTCATGAAACAGAACAATCAGAGTGGCAGGGCAGAGGCTGCTCTGTTTTTCTAAACAGCACGTAAAAGACAACCCTACAATCTGACAAAAACATTTTGCATGGAATAGAGTGTGCACATAATCAGAACGGTTTGATTTCTATTAATCGCTTTGAACCTTTTTGGTTTTCTTCTCTACGATCCTATTTAATTGTGTTTTGTGAGTATAAAGTAATCACTTCATGATAATTAGTGCAGGTTTATAGTTTTCCTCCTCTTTATTCAGTGATGAAGTTTGGGTTGTTTACTCAAATTCCCAGTGACAACTATGTAAGAGCTGGAATCTCAGAGAAAAATGAGGCTGTTTACTCCTCATAGCACAACTCTTCAATCTTCTTACAGACTTAGGGCTCAGTGTAATAGAGTTACTGCTTATGTTCTGTAAACAGTTTATTGGTTTGCCTACAATCATTTAATTAAATATTTTAATATTTCATTAAAAATTAGAACATGATCCAGGAGACTATAAAGATAATAACTTAACTCAAAGCATGGTACTTATACCTGTATATCCAGAACATAAAATATCTGATTCTGAGTCCTGAAAAGTCCTGAAAAACACCCATTTGAATGATAAGTGTTGAAGACAGATTTGACAAAGATTTGACAAAACTATACATGCCCAGATTCAAAAATAAAGTGAAATAAGTAAAGGCAGCAAAACCAAAAAAGTAAGCAATTTAACAAAACCCATGGAATTGGAAGGACTTATTTTGTGCTATGTATGAAAGACAAAAAAGAAATAAAAAAAGATTGTAATTAGCAGTAATTATCTTAGTTATCCAACGTGGAACATTTCCAACAGCAGGAGTTTCTGCTGATGTTTAGGTGTTAAGCCATTTTCCAATTCATTATCTGTTATTCCTAAGGAACTTTTAAGCAGCCATCAATCTGTGCTGTTATCCATTGGTTCCACTTCTTCGAGTTGTTGTTCTTTAGATAATTATTCTGTAAAATAAACTGAAAGAGATTTACTAAGACTATTGAATTAGTATCTTTTTGGAGTATTTTTTTAAAAGATTTAATTATCATTGATGAAACTATATCTATATTTTTATAAAATTACCTTAACCTATTGTCATAGCCTGCCTGGACTGTTTATGTGATTTTTAAAAAAAAATATTTACTTTTTTTTTTACATTTTGGGATGTGTCCAAGGAAAAGTTTGTAGACAAGTCATGTCTAGGTTATTTCCCTTGTATCTCTGCTCTATAGACAACACAATTTGATGTTTTCATGAGATATTCTGTTTCCTAGAGATGCTGACTAGTTCTTTAAGGGAATGTTAGAATATTTGGTAATAAATTCTTGCACCTTGGGCATATTTGCAAAAAGACCCACCCCTTCCAGAGGCAGGGGAACGGTGCTTTTACAGACACTGCGTGCATACAAACAGCAGTTGAATAAACAGGAACAATACAAATGGCTTGATCCTGCTTTTCCTCACAGACTAATCAGGCTCAGTGAACCCCAGGAGATGTCATGGTGACATTCCATCTCCATGGCAAACACTGGCATCTTTTACACAGACACCACACATTTCTGGGCCCCCAGAAGAATAAACAACTGCATCCAGTATACGTGGAAGAAGAAATACATGTCCTTAATACATTCCCTCCCCAAATAAACAGGAAACAGAATTCTGTGCCAACCAGTCACTCAGTACGCCTTTGGGACAGGTATCACACAAATGTGCCAAGGGCACAATGCCACCTGGACTGACACATCCTGAACTGTAAGGGCCAAGAACCCTCTCACACCAAAGAATGCAATGAGCTAAAACCTGTGGTCAGACAAACAAAACTCACACCCTCAGTTCACCAAGAAGTTGATTCTGCCCAAGCAATGATACCTGGCACATGGAAGGAATACTTGATGTCACTGACAAAAGTACAGGGCTGCCCTGCTACGTGCAGGCATCCTTATCCTCATTCTCCACTGAAAGTCAAAGCCATAATGCAAGGGACTTAAAAATCACAATTGCCTGTCTCAAATACTGTCAAGGCCATAGAAGAAGCCTACCATAACATAAGCCACCACAGCAGGAACTTGAGATAAGCACAGAAGAGAGGAATTTGCAAGAGTAAGGCATTAATTCCAGGCCTGACAGAGGTAAGGCTGGTTAGCACATCCTGGTTAATGCACTAGGACAAAAGTTCCCATTGTGGCAAACTGTGCTAAAGGAAGCAACTGCTTATACACACATCATCCCAATTTATGGGAACAACATCCACAGCCCTTGGATACCTGGAACTTGCACTGTATAAATCTGATACTCCAGAAGAACGACTCAGGGACCAGCACCACTGAGAAGACCAGGATGAAGAAGGATCATCACAGGATCCATGGCTGCTGACTATCTTCTGCCTAATCTGTCTCTCTCTGTCTCTTTCTCTCCCCTCTTTTCTCTTTCCCTCTACCTCACATTTACTGTTAAATAAAATTTGTACTGTTGACTTTGGCATATGGTCTCATTCATACCTTAATTTGGGCAAAAGCATCTCTTAATAATCAGATCTTAACACATAAGGACAGAACTTCACCTCTCAGAACACAATTTGTAGCTTAGGGATGGGTATAGGAGGGAGTTCAACCTCTTTGAAGGTTCCCACATCCCATTGATGCAGGGGAACAGGACACTCCCTTGTGCTGGGCAAGATCTCCAGGCCAGTCTGTCAGCCTGACATTTACATACAATGGTTCTATCATTAGCTCAGCCTTCTACATAGAGTTAGTTGTCCATGGACGTGTTCCCCTGTAAAAGCCTATTGTTTTCATTTTTTTATTGCTTTTCAATTTAGATGATTTTAAAAAGCAGCCAATGGCCTCTCTGGTCACATCTGAGCAGACAAACCTCTTTTCCACTGAATATATAAGAATAAAACCTTGCCTGATCCCATACCTGACTTTACTTAGAGCAGGATAGAGCTAGTCTTCCAGAGGTCTCTTCCTGGCTTAATTATTCTGATTTTCTGCCTTCCCCCCCACTCCCCCTCCCTAAATGTAGTATTTTTATTTAAAAAAAAATAATCACAGGAAAAACTGCTATACTGAAGAGTTCTTTCTTGTAATGATATTAATTCAAGAATATAATTAACTTATATTTTTTTAAAAATTAGTAGGATGGCATGTTCTTACGAAAAAAACTATTATTTTTTCCTGACTACATATAATCCAAGGATTTTGATACTAATACCAATGGTAAACTTAATGGAAAATAAAACAATGCTGCCATAGTACAGCATATTCATCAGTAGCTGCACTAAGAATGTTTGCATAATATATAAATCACACAAATAGTTCTCATAATTAATTTAGCCTCTTCTCTCCATCTCAGTATGATATGGGCAGAACTGATGAAATGCAAACAGACATACTCTGAGAAAGCACACACAAAAAAGTGAAGTTTCATATGCAAGGAGTGGATTTCAGCACTTTTGTCACCATATAGCTGCAGCTGAAACTGAGAGCTCTAAATAATGGATCCATTTTGCCACCACAGACAACTGTGTCCTAGTTGCAGCAAAGGACAACATCCACTTGCAGGGGACAGAAGATGCTGAACAGGAATGGTTTAAGGGCTCAGAAACCACTTTTGGTGGAGGCTGATGTCACATGTCACACTGCTTCAATTGTTAGAATGTCTTAGACCTGCCTCCTCAAGACTGCTAGACCTTCACTAAGTCAAAGAAGAAACCTGCAATTGCCAGATTCCAGCTGCTTTCAGAGTAGGAAAAAGCAGGATTCTGCATTAGAAAACTCATTTGTTTCAATTCAGTCCTGACTTGCTGATTTTTAATTTCTTTCATACTTTTTTCTATGTTGCAAACATGTACAGAAGACACTCTTTTAAGTGGCCATCCTGCAAGGACAGTGAAATAATTCTGTCTTCTGCTCTGAGAACTAACTCACCAACTGCAAGTCTGCTGCTTCATAACTCCTCACACAATCCCCATGGAGACTGGCAGAGTTCATAAAAAGGACAAGTCCACAGTCAGAAAGGAATGAGTTCTCAAAATGGAAGAAGGAAGGAAGGAAGGAAGGAAGGAAAACAAGAAATTAAGCTTCTTTTTTTGTTTGTTTGTTTGTTTTTTTGGGGTTTTTTGTTTGTTTGTTTGTTTGTTCACAAGTTTTGATGGGGTTTGTTTCTGTTTTTATTGGGTTTGGGTTTTACAATGGTTTTGTTTCAGATTGTTCCTAAATCTTACCTCCTTTTACTTTCCAAGGCAATCTAGCAAATGCTCATTCTCTTATTTTATTCCATGACTGAATTAGTAGAGATAATATAAAAATTTCTCTTTATTTGCAGCTCTTGATATCCGAAGGTCTTCAATGACTAGTCACGTCTTACGTTTTCAATCTCAATTGAAATCTCTATGGAAAACAGTAGCTTTTCAAACCTCTCTCAAATTTGCCCTATTGTTATATACTATCTTTAATTCTATAATGCCTTCATTTCATTTGGAAATGATTCTGCATAAGCTGCTGTGAAAGATGAAAATCAAAGCAGTATTATATTAGAAATGATGAACAATAATAAAGAATTAAGGAGAATTTTCTCAAAAATGTAAGGGCATGAACACTGGTCTTTTAGAGCAGAATTTTCTCCTCAGTTCATGCTTAAAGTTGCATTTCAAAACTTTAAAGATTGAGACATGTCTGAACAAGGGAGATATACTGAAAAAAAATAAAATCAATGTATGCATATTAAAGAACTCTTAACAGAAACTGGGATGTATTGTTCCAATTGTGGATAAACCTTGTGTTTTTATTTGTTTATTTTCAGAAGAATTCTTTTAATGCCTTTTAGCAATCTTCTCTTTGATTTTTGTCTTGCAATCTTTTTGCCATATTTTCTGCAAACACAAAGAAAGCATTTTTTGGACAGTGTCCATGAGCAAATTCATCTTTCATCACCTGAAATGCCAGAGAGGTAATACATTTTGAAATATTTTATTTTATCTTCCCTACACTCTTGTAGTCATCCATAAGCTCTTTACTTGGCAAGAAATGTCTTAATGTATTCAAAGATAACCCACGTTTAAATATCAGACAGATGTTGATAGCATCTCTTTTGATGAAAAGTATGTAAATACAAATTAGACAATTAGTTTCTGCCTTATAGAAACCAGACACTTTCCCAGTCATCATTTTTTTAAATTATAGTACTGTCTGACATCACACTGCTAGCTGGAAAGACAAAAGGGATTTGTTCAAATTTAGTTTAACATGATTGCTTTTATGATTTTATTGTTTCATTATAAAATACTCACATGCAACAGATCTGCTAAAATGGTAACCTAAAATTTCAAAAATTTTAAATTCTCGTAATGGTGTAGGCACTTCCTCATTCTCAGGGAGATGAACTCTGCTCCTTTTAAAGCTGTCAAAGTTGTATGCGCAGGAAGTCACTGCAGGCTAGAAATACTCTGCATGCAGAGAAAGACAGCTGCAGTCACTGCCTCATGCAGCCTCAATGTTTCCTCTAAGAAAATGAAATTCCCATTAAGAACTGTCTTTCCTGCTAGATCAATGGTATTTCTCTGCAAAGATTTATATTCTGGGTTTATATAAGACAGAAAGGATATCACTGTTCAGGGGAAAAAAAAAAAATAAAATTAAAAAAATAGTAGTTAAAACATTCATTATTTCTGTAATTAACAGCAATCTCATTCCTATGACTTCAAAACTGTAATAGCAGTAATTAGTTGAATTTAAGTACATGTCATAGCATGACATGCTTCCAAAATACATAGCTGCAATAGTTCTGTTAGTCTGCATGAAAAATGGCTGATCAACCACTTTGCCAACTATTTTGGAAGAAGAAAAATCGAAGTTTGCAATGATGTTCTACAGTATCATAAATAATGATGTGTTTTTAATTACTACAGTACTGCAGTGATCGTTGCTGGAATGTGTAAGCTAACAGTTTAATTTCTTTTCAAAGTTTTAAAAAAATCCATTTTCTTGTTGCCATGCTTCTGCACTTATAACTGCAAATTTCAATGCAAGGAAAGCAATCCAGCTTCTCTAGTAATGACTGAATATCATTATATGAAATTTCAGAATAATTAAAAAAAAAATTAAACATTTTTTAACATCCCAGTTAAGTAAAGGGAAAAGCACAACCCCCCCCAAAAAAACCCCCAAACCAAACAAAAAAAAAAAAAAACCAACCCAAAAAAAAAAAAAAAAAACAAAAAAAAAAAAAAAACAAACCACAAAAAAAAGAAAAAAACACACAACAAAATCAAGCAGAACCAAAAGACCCCAAAAAACCAACCAACCAAACAAACAACCCAACAAAAACACCACAAAACGATGTTCTAAGTTGTTTGTGTAAAAGTAGCACTGATCATAAGTCAACCTCTTGCCACTGAACAAGTAGTAGTTCAAGTTCTCTCCTAAATGACATCTAAAGGGATGTTGCCCTCAGGCTTCTACATTTATTCAAATAATCACACTGAGATGTTGGCTGCAGCATTTCTGTAGAAATGCCAGTAACTCTTAACACAGCAATCTTGACCTCCTAAGTATTTCCTTCAAAATTAAGGAATTCTGTCCAAATTTCAGTGAACAAGTCACATCACCACCACATTTCACTCATGTGGTGTTGTAAAGCCTTGACTAAGTACAGCACTGACTCACTGAATGAAACCGACAAAAATGTTGGTTTGGAAACAAGCAGCAGGGTCCTCCTTGGAGCTGAAGTGGGAAGGGGGGTGTGTGAGTGTGTGAGTGTGTTTGTGTAATACCCAACTTGGAGTCTCTAGCTGAGTCAATGGTAAACTTTTTCAGAGGTTTTCAGGGATTCACAGCTCCTCCAGAAAGAAGCAGTTGTTTTTCAAAGAATATAATGTTACATGTTTTTTCCCCGAAGTACACAATGACTTACTGGCACAGAAATAAACTACAGTTCTTGATTTACTGCCTCTTCCTTATTCCACTATGGTTCACTATGCCTTTATTAAAACATGATACAAGCCCATAACTTTGGCAACACGTATTTAATTTTGTTGGCCTTCTGTACCTTTGACTGTAAATCAGCATCATTAGCCAAATTTTTAATATATTTTCAAGGGATCCAGTATTTTACATATTTTCTGACATTACATACCTCCTAAATGTGGTATTACAAGGAGAACAGTGTGTCAAAGAAATAACAGAATGTAATGCTTACATATTTTCACAAGAGATCAGCTCTGTGACAGGGATTCTCTGTAGCAAGAAGGGACTAGATAAGCCATATATCTGTCAAGGAATAAAGGTTCTTCTCCCAGAGCACACAGATGACTAAGAAAATTACTGAAGACCTGATTTGCAAAGTATGTTATTTTTGTTCAGTTCACTTCACAGATCCCATAGACCTCCTCTCAGTTAGCTGGATTCTTCTGGCCTGGATTTTATGAAAAAAGAGAAGTACCTGAACTTGCTATTGCACAGAAATTATCACACAGTACTATTACATTGTGCACTTTTAGCTTGCACAGTACGTCTAACTCATGTAAACTAAACAGATTATTAATTTTTTGGGGTAGGTTAACATCAGATCAGTACTAGCAAAGGACAAGTTTTAGTGCCAGATGCTGTTGCCCTGAGCAACACAAACAAAAATATGCACACATTTTGCTAAACACAGAGAAAGCAAGCAGAAAGCTCTTTTGGATGGATAGAATATTCAAAGTACAAAAAGTCTAATTTAAATTAGATGTTTAGAAATAAATGTTTAGAAATAAAGGAACTTAACTGATTTTTAATGTAAGTCATTCTGCTTTCAGGCTAATT
>VXBX01000106.1:173043-216869 GCA_013400415.1 Scytalopus superciliaris | reverse complement strand
ATGCC
Source organism: Scytalopus superciliaris (assembly GCA_013400415.1). Classification (NCBI taxonomy): domain Eukaryota; kingdom Metazoa; phylum Chordata; class Aves; order Passeriformes; family Rhinocryptidae; genus Scytalopus; species Scytalopus superciliaris. The sequence continues at coordinate 216,864 of VXBX01000106.1, read as the reverse complement.
TTAATTACTTATATATAATATGAAATTGATGCATGTAAGTAAAGTCAGAGGTTGGATAATAAAATAAAATTAACCTTTAAAGAAGAAGTTATCTTCTTTCATGATGAGTTCTGTGTTGCTTGCTGGTTTTTGGGTTGTTCTGCTTTTGCATTCCTATTACATCCTGCTAGAGGTTTTTATACTCCTTATGATCAAAGTACGGGAATTGTACTTTATTTTTTCACAGAGTTATGAAGACAAAAATATGCTCATATACTGTTAAACTTCAGCTTCAAGGAAAACATTTTCTTCTATTATAGAGATAGAAATGAAATAACTGCCTATGAAATTATATGCACTTAGTTATCTAAATTGCCTACTCTGAATGCAGTTAAAAAATTATGGATGATATTTTCTGCATTTAGAATATAGTTTTCATTAGGTCACCTTGCATAACTCTATTCCCTAATGCTTTAACACTGTCTTCTACCTTTCAGCTCCTTGAAGTAGAATCTTTATTGATTTTGAATCAATTACCAAACTACCAGAAGGCTCAGTGGGGGATCTGAGATGTAAACACTACAATCTGAAATTCTGAATCATGTTACTTGCATTACAGCCTGGTTTCTGAGAGCCTTTCTTGTGCTGAATAACATTACATCCCATGTGATCTTAATGATGTTAATATGACCATTTCCAAAAAAGCTCCTAAACACAGAAAAATGGGATCAGTATCTTCAGGCTTAAAAGAAACTCTCCTTACTTTTGGATCATTATTTTTATTTCTGTATTAAGGGACTGGAGCATCTCTCCTACAAGTCAGGGTGAGAGAATTGGTTCTGTCAGTCTCAAGAAGAGATGACTGTGAGGGGACCTCATCAATGTCTGTCAGTGTCTGCAGGGAGGGGTCAGGGGTTAGACCAGGCTCTGTTTGGTGATGCCTAGCAATAGGACAAGAGGTAAAGGGCAGAAACTGATGAACAGGAAGTTCCACCTGAACATGAGAAAGAACTTTCCTGAGCAATGACTGAGCACTGTAACAGATCACTCAGAGAGGGTGTGGAGTCCCCTCATTGGAGATATTCTGGAACTGTTTGGATGCAATCTGGTGCTATGTGTGCTGGGATGAGTCTCCCGATCAAGGAGGTTGGGCCAGATGGACTACTGTGGTCCCTTCCAACCTGATCCATTCTGGGACTCCATGATATGAAAATATAAATGGTTTCTCTGTTGTACTAAGCAGACAAAGACACAAAAAAAGGACAAAGAACATTTGGAATATATGAAACATAACATTGCATATAAATATTTGATAGCTGCACTTATTCTCGGAGATTGATAAACTTGTTCAAAACCAAATTTCTTCTTCCTGAAACAGTTGATTTTTTTCCTGCCTCTACTAACTATAGAAAATAAAATCACCAAGAACCTTTTTTCTGTTTAATACAGAAATGGATTCAGGGAAAAATGGGTAAACAATTCTGATAGTCCAAGGAGCCCCCTGTATTGCATATTGATGGGATGCCCAACACCACCTGCATTCTTCAGCAACAGATCAAGTAGGAATAGTTTATCTGAACAGGGATACCTGATTTCTGAGAAAAGCACCTGTAGGTAACACCTGAGTTCTGCCATATAAGGAGTTGACAGATACCATTTATGCTAAAAGTTTATCCCAATTTCCAGGTTATACCACTTCTGTTAGTTTTTTTCTGTTTTGGCCTGAAATTACTTTTTAAAGGAAACCAGTGCAGACAATAAAAAATGTGTACATGACAGTAAATATGAAAACAAACTGTGTCATATTTGTCCACTTTTAAAAAGTAGAAGTAATTAGATTGCAATCCTGTTTAATGACTTTCATTCAACATCATCTGATGTACAAGGGACAAAGGCAGCATTTTATACAAATACTTATGGAAAACACTTAGTTGAATTGAACTCCATGCAGAGAATTGCAGCTTGTGCAATTTGGTGAATTTAACCTTAAATATTAACACTTAGATGAATGCGATTTACATGTAAGGAGAAAAACAAGACAAGACACTACCAGTAAGGTGACTTAAAGTAAAAGCAGCATGGGAACTATTTAGAAATATTTTCTCCATTGTTTTCTATCTGCCATGGTATCAGCAATGCAAGACTGTAATCTGAATCTAATATCTTGCCCCTATACAAGAATGGTAGACAAAAAAATATCACGCCTATTTCATCAATGTCAAGTCTTCTGAAGTCTGGGACTCTTTTATGTAGTTATTAAATCTTCATTTAATTCTTGTCTTTAACAGGATAAAAGGTACCTGTCAGTTGTTGTTCCATGCATCACTAGACTTGAATAAAGATGTACCACACCTGGCATAGGGAGTTCAATGTGGACATCACATTTTCCTCAGTCAAAATACTACTCTCTTCAGTAAGAGGAGGTGGGAAAAAAATCCCACATAAAAGTGAGAGTGAAATACCTTTAGTAGGGACCACAGGATGTATTTTCCTGCCATCCCAGACCCATCCTTTCCACCATCAAGGTTTTTGGAATGCAGGCCTTTAAATTGCTGACCTAATGAATGATGTTCACCCAGGACCACTCTGAAAATTAAATAGGACAGCAGATCCCATTATTTAACTATTATTAATTGTCAACAATATTTTGAGGGATTTCATGTTTCTGTTAAAAAGATCACCAGCAAGTTTTAATCACTATACATTAAAATCAAACATCAGTTAAGACAGCACAGGCTGCTTGCAGAAGAAATACCTTTTGTACCTCTAGGAACAAAACCTTCCTCCTGGAGCCACGTCTGCCTTCATAACGGACATTTCATCTATACAGCAGTGCTTTCTGTTTCAGTGGGCTTTGGTTGCAAACGATTTAGATATGTGCCATCTCTTCATGGGATGCATAACTCTTCTTAAAGGAGTTATTCTCAACAAAAATAAGGCTTCCAAGTGCTGCAAAAAACATACTAGAGGGAAAGAAAGAAGAAATTATATTGGCAAGAAAATAAAAATATTAGAAGTGGTGTGGAACCATCACTACAAGTTAAGAAAACTTCAATCACAGTAGTTTATGCTTATTTTTCTGATAATACAGCCACTTTTTTTAATTGCTTCCAGCCTGTGCAAATAAATAAATTAAAATGAGGCCAAGACAGACCAAGCCTGGGAACCTGCAAGACACTATCATTGGCTCTAATTCTTTGTTCTTGTTCTTTTCCTAAGTTAGCCACATAAACTATACAAAACCAAGAGTTGATGTTTCTCAGTTCTTAATAAAGCTGTTTGAAATCTGAGCTGCTAAGAAAAGCTCTACTAAATTCTAGCTACATCTAGTAGTAACACAGAAACTAGATAGCTCTTGAGGTTAGTAGCTTGAATTCCCACGTCCCATGTGCTTTGATAGTTTATCAGCATTGCCCCAGAGACATTCCATGTGTGTCTGCCCTACAAAAGACACTTCCCCATTGTGTCTGAATTGACTGATGACTACAGCAACACCACCCAAGCTGCAGAGGGCAAAGGTAGGAACTGGGAAAATGTAAAACTCTGCTGTAGGAGATCAGTTTCAAGACCATCTAAGGAACCTAAAGGTGTATGTGTCCATGGGACCTGATGAGTTACATTCACTGGTCCTGAGGGAACAGTTCAGGAACTGGCTAAGACATCAGATTTGAGAAGTTAAGGCAGTCTGGTGACGTTCCCACTGACTTGAACAGTGGAAATATAACCCCAGTTGTTGAAAAGGAAAGAAAGGAAGAAAAAGGGATCTACAGGCTGGTCAGTCTCACCTCTCTGCCTGTCAAGATCATGAAGCAGCTCTATCTGGAAACTATGCTAAAGCACACAAGGAAAGGAGTTGATTTGTGACAGCCAAAATGTCTTTACTAAGGGAAAACCATGCCTGACACTGTCCCGCACAACCTCTTTGTCTCTAAACTAGAGAGATATGGGCTTGATGGATGGACCACTTGGTAGATAAGGAATTCTCTGCGTGGTAGCACTCAAAGAGTTGTGGTCAGGGGCTCGATGTCCAAGTGGAGAACAGTTTCAAGTGGCATTTCTCCAGGACTGAGATTGGACCAACTCCATTTAACATCTTTGTTGGTGAAATGAACAGTGGGATTGAGGGCACCCTCTTCAAGTTTTCTGATGATATCAAGCTGTGTGATGCATTCAACACACTGGAGAGAGGGGATACAATCCAACAGGACCTTGACAGGCTTGAAAAGTGGGCCTGTGCAAAAGCCATGTTCAACAGGGCAAAGTGCAAGGTCCTGTACATGGGTTGTGCACTAGCACAATATACAAGCTGGGCAAAGAATGGATTGAAAGCAGACTAAAGGATAACGACAAGGACTTTGGGGTGTTGATGACCGAGGCACTCAGCACGAGGTGGTCATGTGTGCTGGCAGTCCAGAAAACCATCCATGTCCTGGGCTGCATCCAAAGCAGTGTTGGCAGCAGGTCAAGGGAGGTGATTCTTCTCCTATGCTCTGCCCTTGTGAGACCCCCACCTACAGTGCTGCCTCCTGCTCTGGGGCTACCAAGAAAAGAAGGACATAGGGCTGTTGGAGTAAGTTCAGAGGAAGCCATGAAGATGATCAGAGGGAAGACAGATTGAGAGAACTGGGGCTGTTCAGCCTCAGAACCCCTTCTAGTTACTGATGGGAGACTTACAAGAAAGATGAAGAGAGACTATTTACAAGAACATGTAGTAATAGGACAAGGAGGAAGGGCTTCAAACTATAAGAGAGTAGGTTTAAATTAAATTTTAAGAAGAAATTATTCACTCTGAGGCTGGTGAGGTACTGGAACATGTTGCCCAGAGAAGTGGATGCTCCATCCCTGAGTGTGTTCAAGGCTGAATGGGACTCTGAACAACCTGCAAATGGCAGGGGCTTGTAACTGGATGATCTTTAAGATCTCTTCAAACCCAAACCATTCAATGATTCTCTAATTTATCATCTTTCACGTATAACACAACAGGACAGAACAACACTTAAGGAATGTTAAACTGTCAGAATGCTCTACTGAGGATCTCTGCATTGATGACTTTATTCTCTCCACACCACCCAACATACACACGTACCGAAGAACCAGAGACAATCTAATTAGAGGAACATCACACTGGTATAGATTTTAGATAAAATGTCAAGTACTGTCCTGACCATTCGCTGCCTAATAACAAACCACAAACAGCTACACATATCAGAGGATGAATGTGTCCAATTATTTCTTTGCTTAGATACCTCTCTCTCTCTCTGGTTGTTTTTTTTTTTTTTTTTTTGGTTTGTTTTTTTTTTAAACCAAGTGTCTGAATGTCTGAACAGGCTGGTTCATACTGAAAGGCTTCTTATGACACCCAGCCACTGGGTGCAGACAGACTCACACAGTCTCTCTCAAGGCTCAGATTGATGAATTGGAATCTCATTCCATCATAATACTTCCTTAGAAAGTATATTACACTGAATGACTCTAGTAACCTAACCTGTGATTCCACAAACCTTCATAAAACAAACAGCTTAACTTGCTAGGATAAGAATCTATCCTACATTGAAAAGACTGTGCAAGTATTCTTAATCCCAGGTGAATCAATGCTGCATTTGGTGTCTTGCTTTAGGCTGCATGAACTGGGACAAAGGAAATTTAGATTTGGATAACTTGAAACAACAGCCAGGAAACATCTATAAAGAAACTGGCCTCTTGGAGCACATCTCTGGTCTACTCCTCCTCCCTGTGCAAACAAGAGCTGCTGCTTTGCTGGAAACAACAACAAGAAACACAAGCTGGAGGCTTTCCAACAAACCTACTCCAAAATACTTGACCCCCCCTAATTCAGAAGATGTCAGAAAGATTATTTTACATTCACACGTTTTAACACAGAATTGGCTTCTCTCCTTGCAACCACTGCACAATGTGACTGAAAGAAAACTGAGAGTTGGACTGAGATGTGGTCCCTTGCTGGTGCAAACAGACAGCATGTCAAACTCTCTCAATTTGCATAGCAATTAGTAGACGAGGACAAGCTGTAAAACTAAAGATGGGAAAATGTGATATTAAAACAGATTTCATGCTGAAGGTTCTCAGGTGTTTTTAGCAGCACTGTCAAATGAGAAATATGATTTGAGAGAAATGTGAGCCTAATGAAGCACTCTTTTCCTTCAATTTTACTCTGGCAAAAAAGGAGGATTTTGACTGTAGTTGCTGCTGCAGCATAAGCTAGGCAGGACTAGTAATTTTAAGATGCACTTGTCCCTCAAAATTCAAAGAAAAACCTGATTAACCCACATATTGCCCCTCCATATTATTTTTTGTTTTCTCTAATAAATAAAATTTAAAATTTTCCTTCACAGAGTTTGAATGATTTTCTAACTGGGATCATAATAAACCAAGTAATCCAAAATGGTGTTTAAATACAGTTTTCATCCTCTCTGATCTTGGTCAATCTTATTTTCACTTCTCTGAGAGTAACGAAGAAACCTGTGTTCAAAAGGTACATGAATTTCCACATGAACATGAAAGTTATCTACACTGCTATTTAAAATGCATGAGTGGTGTGATGTCCTGAGACTTTGCAAAAAAATAAGATTGTTCACCACATGTAACTGTCATGGCAAGCCATACTTTGAACTAGAGAAGTGCTGTTGCTAATCAGAATGGACAAAAGGAGGCCCTTAATGCAAATTACTGCCTTACCCTTCAGTGGAAGATTTTTCTAGCTGAAAATCAGTGTGATAGAATATTGCATAAAAATAATATGTGAATATTAAAATGGAAAAATGCTCTATATTGTGCAAATTGTATCTAGAGGGTAATCAGATCATTCTGTTGGGCTGCCTTGAAAAGATAAGTTTTGATTCTAAGTGCTTAAGTGCTCAAAATAGTGGAGGCAAATACAAGGAAGGAGTTCAGCCAAAAATCCCACAATGAACAGATCATTTCATGGAGGTTCCGTAAGGTCCTGTCCAATGCAAATTACACCCTCAAGAATAGAATCAAAAATTATCATTTTGAAAACAGTATTGCAGAGACCTGAACAGGTGTGTCTAATGCTGTGTATCAGATGAAAAAAAAACACAAAACAAGCAAACAAAAAACAAACAAACAAAAACAAACAAACAAACAAAACCAAGAACAAACAAACAAACAAACAAAAAACAAAAAACCAACCAACCAACCAAAAAAAAACAACAAAACAAAACCAAAATCCGCAGAATCAGTCAAGATATTGCAGATTTTATTTGCAAAATCACAGATTCTTCTGAGTTGGAAGAGACCAACAAGGATCATCAAGTCCAACTCCTGGCCCTGCAAAGGTCAATCCCCAAGAGTCACATCATGTGCCTGAGAGTATCATCCAAATGTCTCTTGAACTCTGGCAGGCAGCAAAGGACAATGTTATTTTTAAAATATCTTTACTTGCTTACCCTTTCTAGATATATTTCTCTCCTGACCTGAAGCCTGATTGTGTAGTCAAGCATCAAATATGACATTCTGGTTTACACAGAAGTTAGGAGACGCTTTGGTATTCACCTTATAAAAAGGTAAGTGTTCAGCTAAAGGATAAAAAATTGCCAGTATTATTTGATACTGCATTTGCTGTTCCACTGCATTTGCCCTGAATGAAAAACTAAAAGCTTGGTTATTTGAAATATACCTCGACCTTAATGCAAAATGAGAATGACTACTTAAAGAATGTACAAAACAGTCTTCATAATAGATATCCAGGAAATCAAAAAGAAAACAATTTCTTTGTACAAAGAGTGGTGGATATTCAAGTTTAAGTTCTGCCTCGGTGTAACTGCACCATTCATTATCACTAGATCATAGGATATTTTATGCATTTTAGGTAGCAGGAATGCAGACAAAATTATGACAATCAATGTTCTTTTCAAATAAATGTGAATCAGATACCAACAATTCAATTAAAATTATTCCCCCAAAGCCATAGTATTATTACACTAAAATAAAACAACTTGAAAAAGGTTAATAAACATAAATATTTATCTAAATTCATTTCATGTTCTGTTTTTGCAAGTATGATAAAAACTTCAATAACAAGCCTTTTCTTTCTTCTCAAGTACATCAACTGGAAGGAAAAAAAAATCAGTTTTTCAGTATTGAGACTGAAAAGTACTCATATTGTAAAAGAAATATATCCTGATTTTGACAAGGAAAATTCACAGGAGATAGAGTTTAGCAAATTAAAAAGAATTAGGAAGGTAAATAAGGAATAAAACAGTTAGAAATGAGATTGATACACACAATCAAAATTAACCAAGTGCTTTTATGATATACTTAAACCATATATATCTAAAAAGGCTAAAAATGCACAGAACTCCATAAGACATAATATTGTTCTTGCCTGAGGAGTGTAAAAGTTGAATAACAAAAAGTGTTTCCCTTTTACACCAGAGAATATTGACATTTATGTTAGTTCAATTCATGAACAAACTAACATAAATAAAAGTAACCTCATGGAAACTTCCACATACAGCAGCCTATCCAACTGTTAAAAATCCATACTACAACTAGACATTTTGAAGTACCAGTATGACAATATGAATGGTTGGAGTTCTCGGTAAATACAAGACTTTCTTCCGAAATATAGTTGAAATTGTTATGGGAGGGGGGAGAATACAACTGTGTTCTTTGAGCCCCATGTGCGTAAGAAGAATAATTTGTGAACATAACTTTAAGCCAAAGGACTAAAGTTAGTGATATGAATAAAGACTTCATGGAGTTGGGATTTTACTTTGTACATTTTATTAGAGAACCAGAGAGGTCTTCAGGAGGCAATATCCTCATTTTTACAAGCAAACTATAGTGATATAAACTTGGTCACTGACATAAAGCAATTCAAGGACATGACTAAGATGAGCCCTAGTCCTTCATTTTCCCCAAGGTACATCACCAGACCACACTACTTTTTAAGGACAGCTGATGATAAAACTTACAAAATATAGTGACAACTGCACTGATGGATAAGATGCTTTAGAATCTGTCTTTAGTTTGCATTTATTAAGAAGAAATTGACTCTATATTTATTGAACAACTATTATTTATGAAGTATCCTATTTGTGTGTTCAGTAAGTGAAGGATAAAAATATGGAAAAAGAGCAAAAATATTTGAATATATAGTCTGCCTTACAATAGAACTATTCTTAGAATGTTACTAAGAAAGGTGGAGTTTAAAAGAAACAGTTGTGCTGGTCAAGTCTGATCAACTACTTACCCAGAGGGCAAAAAAGAAAATCCAAGAAAGCACTTTTATTCCTTCTCTCTCTCTCTTTCTGCTCTTGGCAATACATCAACATGTAAGTGAAATCTGCTATAAACTAAAAATTACAGAAAGAAACCCACCACACCCACCAAAAAAAAAACCGAAAAAAAACCAAAAAACAAACAAACAAAAAACCACAAAGAAACCCACAAAACCCAAAACAAACAAAACAAAACAAAAAAACCCAAACCCCAAAACAACAACAACAACTAACCAAACAACAACAACAAAAAACCCCCACTAAATAACATCAAATAAATAGGAGGGGAAAGATATCTGAACAAGTTATTAATACTCTGAGTTAAGATGTCTAAACTGGTAATCTCAGTGATTTTTGCTGCTCAATGGGAGAGTCTGAGTTGATGAAAAGTGCTGATCAGGAAGCTTCTCATCAGTAAGATGCCAAATTAACTCAGGGAAGAGCTGAAACTGTTCAGAAGTTGGTGAAAGGTACAGTCTGAGAAAGAACGGCTTGGGGCTAAAATACCTGTCAGAACAGACAAGTTACACAAGTGAAAAAGCTCGTGGATCTGCAGATGAAAGCAATCCCAAAGGAAATGGAAGTGCTGAAACCCAGCAGAACAAGGCAGCACAGAGGTCAAATACAAATTGTTGCTCTTACTGACGCCATTAGACCCAAGAAGCAGATGGCAAAGTGTCCCCCACATACTGGGACTCCTTGAGCAAAAACTTTTCTAGAATGAGGCTGTTAACATTCCCATTGCTATTTGGAATGATGGAACCAATCCTTAAGTACACAAAATCCACTATTCTAGTATTCCTTAGAGATGGGAGAAATGCACTGAAATGGCACCGAAATAACTTATAGACAGGTACCTGGGTATAAGGAAAAAGTCCCACCTATTAGGCCATTCACTAATCTATCCTTTTCAAGCTGTTATACTTTAAATAATTAAATCTTTAAATCTCTTTCTCTTCACTAATTGACATGCCAAAATTTATCTAGGGTGCCTGCAATTCCTGATAACTTTCTCATAAAAGGGATATCGCTTCACAGTTGAGTTCTATCTGATGGCAAACTGCATTTTGGAACAACAAAGACTTCAGTTGACATTTTCTTTACCTGTTTTTCAGCTACTCACAAAGACAAGCATAATGCTGTTAGAAAAACACAGTTTTAGCATAACAGTCCAAACTCATCCATGCTTAACCCCCCTATGTCTTGGAGTGACAGTTTTCAGCACAGAACAGATGCTTCCATTCTGCATAGCAGCATGAACTACAAGTATAGCCATCTCTCATAAATCTCATTTATGGGAAAAAAAAAAAAAACAGAAATCAAGTTCATTTAATACCTGCATCATGCTGGATAATTTAATGTGGTTATAACCTTTTTTCCCCCTAACTTTTAGTTTACTGTCTTGAAAAATACTGTACTGCAGATGATAGCTTTGTAATTTTGAGAGGGGTTTTTAAGGTACTGTAAAGTAGTCTGACTTAAGCACATGTTTCATAAAATTAAATTAAAAAAACTTAAGCTCTCAATATGAGAGACCACTAAAGCGTATAGGATAAGTAAGCTAGAACTTGTGTGCAAATCCTGGGCTTGGGTGAGATTTTCCTTGTTTGGTCACTGCTGCCTATTACTCTGCAAATTTTTAATAAATAATATATTGTTACCTCCCACCAAATAGTGGGTTACCATCTGTTTCACTCCACAGTTTTTGCCTTACAAAGTCCTTCAGAGTAGTTGCATTAGCAACTATGATATGCAGAGACACCCCAGGTATCTGTAATATGCTGCAGGAGGTCACAGCTGTGTCCATGAGGTGCTGCATGCACACACAGTTCATCGGTTTGTCAGGTAAGAAAAGCTTATCACCTTGTGCAAGGAACTGTACTGTTTTCAGAAGACAAGTCAAATTAGAATTATATGGGCATATCACAGAATCACAGAATCATAGAATGGCCTGAGTTGGAAGGGACCTTCAAGACCATCCAGTTCCAAACCCCCTGCCATAGGTAAGGACACCTTCCACTAGACCAGGTTACTCAGAGCCCCATGCAGCCTGACCTTGAACACCTCCAGGGGTGGGGCATCCAAAACTTGTCTGGGAAACCTGTTCCAGTGTATCACCACACTTGCAGTCAAGAATTTCCCCCTAATATCTAAATTAAATCTATTCTCAGTTTGAAGCCATTCCCCCTTGTCCTGTCATTATATATGTGCAGCTCTGCACCAGGAAAGAAGAGTCTGCACACTTCTGGAATCTGAGGATGAAATGGCACTTCATTAGGATGGCTCTAACCTTATATATGCTTAGGCAAGAACTCTCTAGAAAGGGGGTGTTACTTGGGCAGAGAAAGGGAAGAGTAAGGGAGCAGTATGCAATATAGAGGGTTGGGATAACCATATTGGGAAAACTACTGCAATGCAGCAAAATCAACCAATGAGAGGCCAAGGCCATGAGGGATGAGGGAATTTTCCAGAACTCACAATACAAAGTATAGGGGATAATACAATAAACTGCAAAACATAATACTAAACTGGAATGCAATCCCAGTTCTTTCAGCCTCTCCTCACAGGAGAGTGCACAATCCCTCTAATCACCTTGGTGGCCTCCTCTGGACTCACTCCAGCAGGTCCATGTCCTCCCTGTGCTGGGACCCCAGAGCTGGAGGCAGCACTGCAGGTGGGGTCTCACCAGAGCAGAGCAGAGGGGCAGAATCCCCTCCCTCCCCTGCTGCCCACACTGCTTTGGATACAGTCCAGGACACAGGTGGCTTCTGGGCTCCCAGTGCACATGGACAGGGCATGTCCAGCCTCTCAACCAACATAGATTACTGTCTCCTGCAATACCTGGGTTTTTTTCTATTACAGACTCAGCTTAAAGTATCCTTTCAACAGCATCAGAGCACATCTAACTACGGGGTATGGTATACACCTTCTGTTTCTCCTTATTATTCATGTGAAAGATGTTAAAAATGTGTAACTCAATTTTCCTGGAGAAAGTTAGCACTAGAAGTAGCTAGGAGAAACAAAAGCTGCGGAGACCATCCTGCCTAAGTACCCAAGTTACAGCTAGTTTTGCTGTGGCAACTGTGGAGCTCTTCCAGATTGTTCTTTTAGGAAATGTAAGAACATTGAAAAAAATAAAAAAGCAGCAAGCAGTATTTTCTGTCACAGATTATGCCTGCCAAACACAAAGCAAGAAATGCTTGAACAAAAGTGACATTTATGTACACTTAAATGTTTACGAAGTTCTTGATGTGCTCCTTGTGTAATTATCTCTCAACATTGCATTCTGACATGCAGGGAAGGCGAGAACAGCTGTTCATTTTAGAGCCAACTGTTATTTTTGCATTTATATAGTTATATCTATTTTCAACATTTTTATGCATGCACATATACACATGCACAGATATACATATACAGAAGTGCACATGTCTGTATGTTTGCAGATAGACAGTGATAGCTGGATAGGAGAGTGAGCCTTTCTGGTGCTTCATAGTGTGACAGTAAATACTAGAACTGACATTCCTGGTGAACGGCTGGGTAAGTTGGAACAAAATTAAGTACTGTAAACAGTCAAGTTTAAATAAATATACTTTTTGCAGAAATTAAAAAAAAAACTCCACAGGATAAACATTTGGAATTTCCTGGTTTTGTTGTTGTGGTTTTTTTCACTTGGTTTTGGGTTTTTTAAAAAATCTGTATTCTTAATAAACCACATTTACTGTCTTACTGAATTTTATTTCCTCTTGCAGATAACTCAGGACAGAAAGCTGGATTCAGCTATTTTACTCACACCAACAATCCATTTCTCCATGTAATATTAATCACTGTTGGAACATTTCATTAATCACTGTGGGAAAGGGTATCAGATGTGGTCTACAGTAAACTTGGAATGTTACACTTGGTCACTCAAATAAATCTTCGTTTAAGAAAGAGAAACTTACTCACTATTCTCTCTTTGAAAAAAAGTACTGACTGGATTCATCAGTTTACACTGGCCACTCAACACCTCTGAGACAACATGAAACACTTGAAATATTTATACCCTGGTTGCAACTGTCCAGCACCAAGCCAGTCTGCCCTTTCAGCTGATAAATCCAGGCATAAAGCTGGTGAGGGCAAAGGAAGAAGTGGCTGTTTGCTGCTTTCCCCTTTCTCATACCACGTATAGAGGACATCTAGGAGAAGAAGAAATAGGGACAGACCTGACTTCCACCCTTTGAAATCCTCTATCCTTATAAAGGATATACTAAAATAATAGAAAATGCTATTGTATCTTTAACATAATAACATATAGGTATATATTCTAGCTTGATATTACAGGTGTGGGTAAAAGATAATTATATCAAGTACATTAATGTAGAGAAGTTACTTTGACCAATGGCATCTTCTATTTATTACCATATTTTTAAAGCAGCAGTGAGTTTGTCTCATTTATTTGGAAAGCCTGTCATGGGGAATTGTTTGCAGATCTATACCAGCAATTTTAATCACAGCTCTAAACTGATACAGCAACAATATTTGAAGACCAAGAGTGGCCACAATTAAAGGCTTTTTGGTTTTTTGGTTTGTTTTTGTTTTTGTTTGTTTGTTTGTTTGTTTGTTTTTTGTTTGTTTTTTGTTTTGTTTTGTTGTTGTTGTTGTTGTTGTTTTTTGGGTTTTTTTTTGATATAGCCTGTTAGCTTCTTTCTCTGGTAATCCAAGGTCCTAATCAAACAAAGCATTGCTTCAAATTTCCAGGCCTTTGCAACTGAGTTTTAAAGGATAATGTTGGTGTTCTTGCTAAATAATGATATGGAGTTAATAAGTATGTATTTAAAGTCCTAAGACTGTCTACATTCACGTTAGAACAATACTTGTAGTGCTATCCTGACAACAAGCAATTAGTGCAAACAAAACCAAGCACCTCTAGAAACTCAAGCAAACTAAAAGAAAATATGATGGCAATAGACAATAAAAAATGAAGTGAACACAAAGGGGGCCTGAAAGAGACATGATACAAAACTTACTGGCAAAAATAAGGTCCAACTGTGGTTAAGTTTTAAATGCTTTTATCAGCAGGGCTCCTAATGCACAAAGCAAGACATGCTTTAAACTAATGTGCTGTTATAGAGAAGTTTTTTATCTGGCATCTGTTTTTAAGGGTCATTCAGCAATGTTTGCTAAAAGGAAAACTGAAAATATTTATTCGTAAAGAGATATATTCCAAAACAGCTTTAATGACATTTAACTACCCACTCATGTGCAGTCACCCGTAACAAGCATATTGTTTCTATATACTGTAATTACAGTACAAGACAAAGGTCTTGTATGTGCAACTAACCACTTAGTAAATGATAGGTTATGTCGATAATTACAGACATTGCTCAAATCACAAAATGAAAATCTTTTCCTAAGTTTCCTTATAATCTTCCCCATAGGCAGTTCTCCTATTATACACGAGTTCTATAAAAGCCTTAAGAAATTGTCATAGTGCAGAAATATTTGTTTGAATAGTTCCTGCTGCCAACAGCAAACTATAATTTATCACATTCCAGGATATACAGTCTGTCATTAATTCAACTCGCATTCCTAAGTGCTTATTTATTCCATTCTGTAGTCACATGACACAGATTTGGTCTAAATAGCATCTGTAGCGTCTTGGAGGATTTACTGATGATACTGAAATATAGTTATTCCCGCACAGGATTAAAAAAAAATCATTGCTCACTTATCAGTAGTAAAGGGTATGGAAGTATTTATATATTTTTTTTTTCAATCCATCACTGCCAGTACCTAAAATACAGGAGATTTTAATAGAGATTCAACCTGCTTCAACAAGCTTCTGATCACAAAACCCATTCAGAAGATAAAACAAAGCAGTGATGTAGTAAGATAGAATTGATAAGAGATACAAACTAGACTTGAGCAGCAACTGTCACTCTGGAGAGAGATGATGCTGTTAAATGCAATCTGATTCTTCATGAGGTTTTTGAACCTGTCAATCCACCTGAAAATGTGCTGATGGCTGTGCTCCCATGTAATCTCTGACTGCTGTGCTCCTACATCTTCTAAGTATATTAAAACAGATATATATATATGAAAACTGTTCAATGCCTTCATAGATATGGAAACAATACTTTGATAATATAATATTGTTCAATATTATGGACACAAATAAAGTGTATAGATTAGATTTATTGCTCTTGATGTCCAAATTAATGCCTAAAGGGACTGTAGGTCTTTTTCTACATTGTGATTAGAAAACTTTTTTAGAGCTCATAACACTGAAATGTCTGTAGATTCCCTTTCATCACCATAGCAGGAAAATCTCTGAGTTTATTAACCTGTGCAAGTTTACCATTTGTAATAAAATAGAAATGTTAACTGGGCTCATGATTCATTTCAAATACTTCCTCACCATACTGGTATTTAGAATCCTAGCAACATCCAGAGGCTGGATAGATGTTCATGATAGATGATGATTTGTGTTCTGAAGACCTTGAAATGCTCGTTTTCAGTTCTTCAGACACAAAAAGGACATAAAGTTGCATCATTAAGAGGGCTATGCATTAATGTATTGGCTTTCTTATTTACTATGGATTCTGAAAATACATTGCACAGTACTGGCAGCACCTTACCTCAAGATTTTTTTTAATCACTCCGAGAAATAATCAACAGAAAAACCCCCAAAACCTCAGGGCAGTGAGGCTCTGCATGATGTTCATGTTCTTCTCCTGAAAGAAATATTGAAATAAATTCAACACTTCAAGAAGTGAAAACCAACAAAAACCAAAAGACTATTTTTTTTCTAAGGGATCAAAAATTAAAGTAAAAATCACATCTTCATTTCCAAAACACAGTAAGAGACCATAAAGGATGAAAGCATCGTGTTTTTTCTTCATTTTAGTTAAAATTAACCTCAGTTGAAGATGATGCGACACACATGTTGCCTTTTTCTGGATTATTCTTTTCCATTGGAAGAGCTTCTTCATTAAGAACATGGTGTCTCCTGCCATCTCCAAGTAGACCTCAAAAGGACTTGTCTTTCTTCCTTGAACAAAAAAGTTCAAAGAAATGATGTATCTATTCTCAATTACTCCCTACTACTGGTGTTTTTTCTTTTCTCCTCCCATATATACGCCTAGTCATTAAAGAAAAAACCCTCCAGCATTTCTAGTCCTGATGAACTTTTTTGTGTCTCTAATCACCCCATACATTCCATTAGCTGCCCAAAGGGAGAGGAAAAAAAAAAGAGTTATTCTTCAGGCAGATGAAGGCTGACATTTTAATTCTGTACAAAGAATAAGGGAGAAATCTCTATATCATGAAGATGCCAATCAAATCTTCCACCTTAAAATAATCTGAAAATCCACAAATCCAAAGAGAATTGTTGAAAGAATCAACCTGCCTAGGAGAATTTTATTTTTTTTTTTTAAACAGTGGTGATTTAATAAGTATATATTTAAGACAACTCAAAATGAACATAATTGTTCTTCCGAATGAATGCCTACCTAAGGGAAACATGGCATCAAACATAATATTAAAAAATATCAAAAAATTAGGGATAAAAATTAAACAGAAAATACTTTGAGAACTAAGATGCATGAAACCTGTTCCACAGGCTTTGTCACAAGACTCTTTATAATTGGTATTTTTCTTAAAGCATAGTTCCCTGAGGTCACATGGTAATATAAGAAGATTATGTTATATTCTTCTGAGTAACAAAGAAAAGCATTGAATTGAAAGTCTGAAAAACAGAAGACAGATATGAAGAATCTACAATTAATCATTATAAAGTAATGTTATCTCATTTGAACCTTTTTTTTTCCCTTTTCTTCTTTTTTTTTTTTTCTTTCCTTATTTGAGGACTGATGAATGAGTTTTGAAAGGGTAGCAATACTGAGTTACTGACAAATTCATGTCTGTTTGGCACACATTCTCACAAATATGTTATATTACAGCTAATACTAGGGGTTCATTACTTACTGCAAACTGAGATCACTGAGCTCCAAAAAGAGAAACATTATTTGAGGAACTACATCAAGACCTTTTCAACCTTGCTAGACCTTTCTCAGAAATATAAAGTCTGGATATTTCACAAGTGATGAGGTTGTACGGGGCAGAAATATTGTGGAAACTTGATTTAAGGAAAAATGTATTAGTTCAGCAAATTTGTTTAGTTAGGGTTTGTATGTATTAGTTTACTAACTTCCTCCAGTGAATATTTGAAAACAAGTAGTACAAAGAGTCTCTCTATATATATACATATAATCTGAGACATCCACACACAAAGGCACATTCACATCTGTACTTCAGAATCACTACAAGTCTCCATAATGCTGCAAGGTTTTGAATAAACATGATAAAACTAAAAATCTAGTGGTTCAGTAACAACTTGTCAAAGAACAACTGTGGGTAAAACCTTAATACTTCTCTTCCCTTCTCTTTTATGTTGAATGAATTATTCATTTGTCATTTACTAGCTAACTCTGCATATCTGAGGCTTTTTTAAGATCAGTAATTACTTTGTGCAACTTGAAGTATTTACACTGGATTTGTATGATTTTTTACCGTGCTGACAGTTTAAATATTCTATCACATAAAATACAGTGATTACTATTGCCTTGTCTGAGAGAAGGTTGTAAAAACATGTCTCATTAATTTTATGAGGTCACCTAATTGATGTAAGGATGTAGCAGAAAATTCATGGAGCAGCTGGAAAGCTGGAGCAGCGCCCTGTGGGCGTGTGGAGCTCTGGTGACTGCAGGCAGCTTCCGTGCCCTGGGAGGAATCCAACTGCAGCATCCACCAGCTGAGCAGGAAATGTCCCATCCTTTCCCATTCTTGGCATTACTGTTTCTTTCATACGTGCTCAGAAACATGAACTTCAATGCTGAAGGGGGAAAAAAGTGTTTAAATCTCAGTGCAAGACTGTCACCAAGTTTCACTAGACTTGAAGAGATTGTGTATGATCAGATCAATTCTACCTTGTGTCAGCACTAGAAAAGCTACAGAAACATCAGGTGGAGATAGGAAAATTTGCATCAAGATACAAACAGAGCTGCCTCAAAACTGATGATTTTAAACTCATATTATACTTGTATTCTTACATCTTGGCACTGATGAGAAATGCTTATGAACACTTATTGGAATAAAATGTGTGAAATACATATTGTTCTAAGTGAAGTGAAATTTGTCAGAATATCATAAATTTATCTGTATTTCAGCTTCATATTTCAATCATTGGGGAACATAACATTGCATATAAAATGCATATGAAAAGACATATTCCTGTTACAGTTTAAACAAAACTCTTGATTAATCAGTTTTGTCTTATGATTCTTGTTCAAACTGAGTCTTTAATCAAAAGGATTGGACACAGCAATCTTTCCTCTCAGCAGTCTGTTAAAGGATTTACAAAGATGTTTTTCCTGTCTTCCCTCTGGTTTGAAACATTAGTTCTTGTATCATATGACATGCTTATTTTCAACTTATATGGAGAAATGTATCAATGAAATATGAGAGTATATCAAGTCAATCACAGTGATAGTACAAAATGCAGTATCTTAAAGCTTTCATATTATGATATCAAGCTACATGACTTTGTGTGATTTAAAAATAATGTTGAAATAAAACTTTTGCTTTGTAAAAAGATACCATCAGAACTCATGTTCTGTACAAAACCTAAAGAAAGAGAAGAAGTTTAGATCAGATGAAAGAAAGAAATTCTTTACTATGAGATTGATGAGCACTGGAACAGATTTCCCAGAGAAGCCATGAATGCTTCATCCCTGGAAGTGTTCAAGGCCAAGCTGGATGTGATTCTGAGTAACCTGGTCTAGTGGGAGGTGCCCAATTCCATGGCAGGGCATTTGGAGCTAGATAATCTTTACGGTCTCTTCCAATCCAAACCATTCTATGTTTCTATGAAAGACGATAATATGTTCTTTCATCCAATAATGTTTCTCTCAGCAAATCTGACAAATCTGTACCACATGTTGAGAGTTATGACAGACAACCCCACTGGCCCTGTTCAAACATTTATTGTTTAAATGGATGCCCTCTTCTCTTTCTGAAAAAGGAAAACTCTATTTACATTGTATTTGCATCATGGTACACAACAAAGTGTATTTAAAACTAGGAGAATTCTTGGTAATGGCATAGCTAGCACTAATTGATAAGCAAGAACCTGAGAGCATACACTATGAGCACCAAAAATCCAAGCCTATTTTCAGTACTCAGTGCCAATATTTCTAATAACCTCAGTGAGAGGTAGTCAAGTACTGTATTTCAAAAATGAGCAAAATCCAGAATTTCTCCCTCTTTCACCTTGCACAGCACTACTGGATCTCCCTGTATTCTTTATTTGATGTAATATGGGTAAATACTTCCTGTCAACAGAATTGTTAGAGTGATTAATACCAAGCAAAATTCTAGCTCTTTTTAAAGTGATCAGTATAAGCGGTTGACATTTCCAGAGTCTGTACACTTGATAGTCAATTGCATATTTATGAACATCTTATATGCTTAATGTTACAGTAGAAAAATATGAGAGGCTCTTGAAATATCTTTACTCCTCCTCCAAGTGACATTCACAGAGCACTAAAAGAAAGCTCATAAAGGAAGGAGACTTAGAAATATGCTCAAAACTCCTAAAATGAGTAGTATGAGAGCCACAACTACAATTTAAAGATATCAAAGGGAATATTTTTTTTGCTGTTATACACATGCTTACATATCTCACTGAGGCAAAATCATAGTTCTCCTCTTTCTATTCAACAAATTTTTGTATGTACTGTACACCAACTCTTCACATGCCTTGAAATCTTCATTTGCTCCCCATTTCCAGTGAGTACCAGAACAACATATAAACGTTAAAATGTGTTCATGAAAGTTTCAGTCAAAGTCAGAAAAGTCAAAAAAGGATGAGCCAACTGAAAAGTGTAGAAATGACACTCACTGCTGCTAGGAAGTGGCCAAATATTGGAAATTCTCATGTTTCAGTGCATATGGAGGGCAGGAGAGGCTGGATCACCACCACAAAGAATCACTTCTCCGTTTTTATGGATATACCTCTAGTCACTACTCAAACCCAGAGTGAATAATGCTAGAGAACAGTGGAAGAGAACAGTAATGCTGTGAGATGCACTCCTTTTACTGTGAGCTACTGCCTGTGTTAGCAAACTCTCTTTCAGAAATAGACACAACATTCAGTTCAGTAAAGCAGCTCAGTCTGTTCTCATGGGATGTGTTTCATAATCTTAATTTCTTATTTCAATCTTCTGTCATAATTCCATTTGTTACTTCTTTAGGCAATAACCAACATGCTAAGTCATAAAAGTGCTAAAGGGAGTAAACAGGAGACAGGACAAGAGCTAATGATACTGATAGCAGTGTTCCTGTAACTTACAGCAGAAGATAATCCATCCCCTTGAACTGAATTCTGCACTAGTAATGAAGGTGCCAGTGTTGATGGCAGAACAACTGTAAGCAGTGTCACTGAGTAGATGGGTTTTGCTTTGATTTCTATTTAACAACAGAAAAAAAATTACTTCAATATTTCCCTAACCAGGGACAAGCAGGCATAATTGCTCCTGGGGGCTTCTCTTGCTCTGCTAATGGGCTTTTGGACAAAGTGTTGGCACCTGTTTTCCAGGTTTTGGCTAGGGTAGAGTTATTTTTCTTCCTAGTAGTTGGTACAGTGCTGTGTTTTGGATTTGGTATGAGAAAAACACTGACATTTTGGTTGTTGCTGAGCAGGGCTTACCATAAGTCAAGGACTTCTCAGCTTCCCATGCTCTGATAGTGAGGAGGTCCACAAGAACCTGGGAGGGAGTATGTCCAGGACACCTGAGCTGAACTGGCCAAATGGATATTTCACACCATAGAATATCATGCTCAGTATATAAACTGAGAAAATTGGCCAGGAGGGGTCACCTGAGGATGAGCTGGGCATCAGTCAGCAGGTGGTGATGATTTGTGTTGTGCATCACTTTCTTGGGCTTTATTATTCTTTCTCTACTTTTCATTAGCATTATCTTTATTGTTGCTATCATGAGTGTTATTATTTTACTTTGTTTCAATTATCAAACTCTTGTTATCTCAAGCCACAAGTTTTAGCAACTTTTTTCCTGATTCTCCTTCTCATCAGAGACTGGAGGCTTCAGGGAGTGAGAAAGCAGCTGTGTGGTACTTGGTTGCTGGCTGAGGTCAAACCTTGACACTGTTATATCTGTATCTGTTATTATAGGAAAAATCTCCAGAGCAGATATGCTCCGAAATAGATTAGAAAAATATACTAGGACTTAGAGCTAAGCATGGTGTAGTGGTATGAGATGACCCCATACATCTGTGTGCTGGTATAAAGGTAAACCATCAGAAAAAATGAACCTGACTGAACAGAGATTAGAAGTCAGAGTTACAATTTACTAAAAAGATTACAATAAATACAATGATACAGAGAAGAAATTGGTTTTAACCCACAAAAACAGAGGTATAACCCAGCACCCTGGGGCATGAGCAGAATGGTGTTTGTTAGCCCCTGTGCTGAGTGCCACGTGGCCCCTGAGAAGAGAGTAAAAAGGAAAGGAAAACCTGTTGGTGAAAATGATGGTTGCAGTCCTACTGAGAGTGGCAGTTGCAGTCCCGCTGAGGTTCTGGTCCTCCTGTGGATCCAATGAATGGTACCAGAAGTCCCAAATCCCAAGATTATATATGCTTATATTTGGATGGGATTGCCCAGTACTTCCTCCAGGGCAGAGTTTCACAGTGGATGATTTACTCTGTGAGTCATGGCATATTTTTTGAATCCTTGATGGTCCATTAGCAGACATGATCTCTCAGGCTGGGTGTGAAGGTGCCAATGACTCCCCAGAGCAGGAACACTTCCCTGTCTCCCAGGGTTCTCTAACACCCAGCTTATAGTCTGAGGTGTCATGTGTGCCCTGGGCAGCTGCTGCAAACAATCCATTATTACCAATTTATCAGGAATTACATAGATGGTATAGTATACACAGTTTTGGTTACACCCACATAGTGATGAACTGGTCCCAGCCATTTTAACTAGGACAATATGGCATCCCATAACCCACAGGCATATTTGTTATTCTCTAGTAACTAGATGAAGATAGTGTTTCTTGTTCATATAGAAGAAACAGAAACACAAAGGATAAAAAGCCTGTTCAGGTAGGTCTGCAGAACACTAGAAGACTGAAACAAGTTTTGAAACTTCTAGAGTTTTCACAGAAAAAAAAACTTTCTCTCCCCATAGGCAGTGGGGCAGAGTTAGTATCTTTTGCTGACACAGCCTTGTTTGTCAAAAAAAGAAACAAAAGAATTTTCTCTCCAGAATTCAAATTTTGAGTGATAGCTAAATGGAGGTGTTTACCCATCAACAGACAGTGAAAACGTATCTGAAATTAAGATTTCTGCTGCATCCTTGTGATGATTTCACCTGAAGGGCAGTACTGAACTCCATCAATTCCCAAGACCATACCCATAGAACTCCCATCTATCCAGTTGAGTATAAGGCTTCAAGAGAAGTCCTGAAGCAGCCTGCAAAACTCATCACACAGGTTTCACAAAGAGAGCTAAGGTTCAGCTCACCTCACACCCGAGAGCATACTAGTCTGTGCAGAAATTAATCAGCCTTTTTTTTTTCTTCATGTAGTTAATTATAATATATAGACAGCAACCACAACTTACTCAGTTCATACGTTAAATATTTACAGTATCCTAAGGTTTGCTAGTGTTTCAAGCTACTCTCCACTTATTTCTTCCTCTATTTCTCCCCACAGTCATTTCTTTCAATACTGAGGCAAATTGAAATTCACAATAGCCATACTTGAGTTAGTATTATTCAACCAATTTTTTATACACCCACATAATTTGGAAAACTTCATGAGTTCACTGCTGCTGCTTGGCCAATAACAAAGATTTTGCATCCACTACTGCTTCTGTAATGGGACTGAAATTATTTCTAACATCCTCCTACCAAAATGCTCATGCCAGCCTTTAATTATACTCCAATCTTCTTGTATTTCCACGCCTTTGCAACAGTGCCTTGCACAATGATTTGTATTCACCCTTGCTCCCTGTGTTCTGCCTCTACTGTTTCATTTTATTTTGAATACAGAATTTTAAAGACCTTAATTTCCATTTTTTAAATTCAAACACAAGATTTTTCCTCTAAAAAAACTAGGTGTTAACTTTGGATGTTTCTAAGTCCCTGGAAACTAGTCATTTGCAGTTTTAAACCTGATAAAACAACTCCAGAGTATTTAGAGCTATCTGAAAACTTTCAGAGAAAGGTGACTTCTTGATACACTACTCCAAAATAATTCTGTTTTACAAATATATAAGAGCAGAACACACTTTTA
This sequence comes from Scytalopus superciliaris, assembly GCA_013400415.1. Classification (NCBI taxonomy): domain Eukaryota; kingdom Metazoa; phylum Chordata; class Aves; order Passeriformes; family Rhinocryptidae; genus Scytalopus; species Scytalopus superciliaris. The sequence continues at coordinate 193,268 of VXBX01000106.1, read as the reverse complement.
GTTTTTCTGAAAGAAAGAAAACACAACACTACAAACCAGCTCAAACCCACAAACAAACAAACCCAGAAAGAATGTAAATCACTTATTTTTATTCAAAAGGGGATGTTACTGACCAATGCATAATTTTGCAGATCCCACATGTTCACAGGACAAAGGTTTTTACTTCTCCTTTCTGTATTAATTTTTAATCAGAAACATCTATTATTTCGGGAAATAATTAGTTTTTAAAATCTTTTTAAAAGAAACATGATTCTGCAATTCTTTAATTGCTTGGAAACTTCTGACATGTGAGTAGAGATGTAAACAAAATTCATCAGTGAAAATGGTTCTGTTGCAGTTACAGCTGAGTTAGAAGAAATATAGGCTAATATTTTTATTCTTTGACAATAATAGTTGAGTTTGTTTTTAGTTTCAAATTAAATATATTTGAAATTATTTTTTCAAAACAAATGCAATTGAATAAAACTGGAAACATGCTAACAGATTCTAAGGTAGCAGCACATAAATGCTGGAAGCATTCATTTGTTTCAATATTTAATAAAAATACTAAATAGAACAATTTTTTTACAGAAGGATGGAGATAGAACATATACAGGTATGTGTGAACATGGATGTGCACTACACAGAATGAAGGCCTGAAAAAGTCTTTGAGAGATTTTGCCCTCATTTTTAGACCTGTAGCTTTATTAACTTGATATACAATCCTTTTGCAAAATTTTAAATAAGGGAATATGCAATGCTTTGGCATAATTACTCATTGCCAGGAACAATAATATTCATCTTATGTCTATCAGAGCTCTTTAATGGCCTCCAAAAACTAATGGAATATACTTCAGTTGGCATTATTGCCTTAAATTAAAGTCACTGTGTGTCACAGATTACATTTAAAGTCTACTTCTTAAGCTATTTATCTGCCCCTACACCCTGCCAGCTGTCTAGGAAACACATTTTTCTGTAAGAACTGAGCAAATTATTACCATTTTGCTGTGAAGAATTCAATATTTATATATATACATGGGGTTTTTTTTGCCTAAAAGCATATTCTCTACATTTTGATGGTTTTGTTATTGTTTTAAAAAGTCCAAACTGCAACAACAACAACAAAAAAAACCCCAAACATAAAAACAAAACATGTACACCAAAAAAATCAAACAAAACCCACAAACTCCTTTTCCCCCAGGGATAGCATTTCTTCCAATACCTACATTCTCACTTATTTTGACTCCTTCAGATTCAGTTACTGTGAAAAGTATTCCCTATTCTTGAGCCCACAACACAGTTTATCTTGTTCAAAAACATCACAGCACAAATTCCCACAAGAAAAGAAATAACATACAAATCTGAAGGCCCATAATCCTTGAAGCCTCATCCTCATAAATTACGTATTTCCTCTAGCCCTGAACAGACTAATGACTATTTTGACTCCACAGTCTCAAAGGGCCCTATTTGACACTATTCTTGAGTCAAAGCTCTAACTACAAAAAAATCCCTATAACAGGCATAGATAGACCAATGTCACCAAGCTGGACATAAGTTCCCAGCCCAGGCTTGGTGAGATGTTCCCCTTTTCCAATCTTCTCACAGAACTCTTGCCTAGACATTGACACCACACTCCCAACTGCTCTTCTCCTAAGGCTGCACAAAATCTGCTTACAATCCTTGAATCCTTCAAAGTATTCAGTCATGATTTTCCTGGGCTGTACTACTGTGCTTCACAGAGCAGAGTGGGCTGTGAGAGCAGTCACAACTCAGGGTACAAGTATGCCCAACATGCAAACAAGACTTTTCAGCTGGCCATACATCAAAAGCCTTACGTTAACAGAGAAACACAGACAGATTCAGAGCGTATATTCATCCTGCAGAATATTCAAGAGCCAAAGAAATAACTTCTATTCAATATTTTCATATGATTCTTTAAACATGGATTGCTGCAAACCTATCTGAAGAGATTTGTGTATGATGAGCCTCTCACTGCCTTAGATGAGCAGAAGAAAGATTGCTGAAGAATTTACACATTAATACCTACATACATTTAATTAATTTACAAAATAATCCAGTGGGAAGCCACTGAAGACCTTCAGAAGAACATCAATTTGCTCATCTCCTCTCCTTATAGCCATGTATACAGTGGGTACAGCTTCTGAACACGCTTTTGAAGGAAGATGTTCTCCTTAAAAGGAATTTCAGAACAGTTTTCAGGTATATTTATAACACTTGAAAAACTGTCACACTAAGTCAGTTTTCCACTGACTATTTATCCACATAAGAATGTTTTCCAACTAATATGTTTCATACAGTATAAACACAAAGATATATAAATTTCTCTCAATAGAACTCCATTTCACAAAAACAAAAGGGACTTCTGACAATGAAAATGTTGGGCAATTAATACCTACTGGAATTTACTTGAAACAGGATTAATCAAGTAATTTCTCTTTTTTTTTTTTTTTTTTTTTTTTTTTTTTTTTTTTTTTTTTTTTTTTTTTTTTTTTTTTTTTTTTGCAATTATTATTCATATATTACCTATTTGATCCTTTGGAGAACCTCACTGTAAACCGTGTGAACATCTATTCTTTTTTGAAATAAATGAATCTATGCAGGTTAGAGACAAGTTTATGCAATTTTGTTTTTACTTCGACGTTTTAGTAGGGGCTTATTTGCAGCAAAAAGACACATTAAAGTTACATAAAATGTTTTTCTAGATATGTGGAGGTGGCTGAAGATAAAAAGTGTAGTGTATTGTGCACAGTCTTCAACAGAAAATCAAACACTTTAGTAGATAAACACGTTTCCAAGCTAATGGAAACAATTTTGTGTAATAGTTGACTTCTCAGTCCTTGTGACTTTTATAGTGGCAAATTCTATGACTGCATGAGTCTATGAAATTAGCAGTTTTGAGACAGCTACATTTGTCTATGTAGTATATCTGAAAATAATCATTATAATTTTAATATTTCTTAGGAACTGTCCCCTCTCTAAGCGGGTACAATTTCAAAGAAAATTCCATGTTGAAAGGACAGCAGATAACAAAGCCTTAACTTGCAAATAGGGTGTGGGTGGTGATATTGTTCTGCTAGTAAATGCACCCCCCTTCCTTGTCCCCCAGGATCTTCAAGTAAAGTTAGTGATAAAAGTCTGTGCTATCTGTTCCTCCAGAAAACTGCTTTCTCCTTTTCTCTGCTACCTCTATAAATTTTTCTCCTGAGGAATTAAAATGTTCAAATTGGAAAATGCAAATTGTTAATGAAGAGGTTTTTAATTTCCACAAATAATATTTCTCTAATTTCTCTCCCCAAAAATTGTGCATTGGGTCAAGACAGACAACACAACTAACATCCTAATTGGTAAAAATTAAGAAATTAAAACAACAACAACAACAAAAAATAACACAAAACCAAACAAATAAACCCACACAACCAACACAAACTCCCCCACCCAAACCCTTTTCTTGAGGAGGATTTCAGACAAAGCACTCTAGTCATCATTTAAACATGAAGAATATCTAGTGTTTAATCCATTTTTTCGAGTTATACCATGATAGCCAAATAATATTTTGACTTGTTCTCTAAATTATAATATTAATACACTAATAACTAAAACCCCTCAAGAGCCTATTTTAAAGTGTCTATTTTGAAACAGTGAAAAGTAAATGTTTCTAGAAGGCTTCCCTATATTGTTGAGACACGGCAAAATGTTTTGCAAAATGACATTTTTGAATAGTCTTTTAACAAAGGCTTTAACAGAGAGAACACAGGGAGTTGCAGTATTCCAGTTTAGTTACTTGTTAAAAGTTTTCTTAAGACAAAGGGACAAGGTATGTGGAAAATTAATATATTTTTTCAGGAAGTAAGAGTATGGTTGGAGTTCCAGATGTGACAAGGATCAAAATCTCATGGTAATGTGTAATAAGAGAAATAAATTGGATTAAAGATGCAAAACTCCAGAGATGGAGGTAAAGAAGTTGCCTACATCACTGTCAGCTGCAAAGTTGGGTAGGAAGAAAGAAGGTGCTTCAAAGTTTTGGTAAAATAAAGGAATGTGGAGCTTGCCTCACAGAGAAATCCAAATTTTAGTTAATTTATTTCATTCATTCAGTTACCATCATCTTAATCACACCATCCACCTGAGCCAGACACCACAAAAATCCAAATTATGAGAATCAATCTAACGTCAAACAAACTAATAAAATCGTCAGTGTTCTTCTCCCAGGTGTGAAGAAAGGAAGAGCAGGATCTGGGAATGAATGGAACTGACATTCTGCTTGCCCGGTAAAATTCTGCTGTGCCACTTGTTGGTAATTTTACTGTGTTATAATAGGATCTAGATCAGCAAATAGGCCTTTTTAAGTGCCTTGTGACTACAGGACAAAAGCTACATATTCTTCCTTAATACTTTAATAACTCTATCCCAATATAGTACAGATATGTAAGCCAAGCTATAGTTTCAAATCTATGTATTACTTTGTTAAGGTTTAATGGTTGATTCCTCTTTAATGCACTTTAGAGGATTTAGTATCCCTTTCTCCTCCATGTATTATTTCAGTGCAATAATTCCTGTAGAAATATGCTATCACAGAATCCCAGAATGGGTCATCCTGGAAGGGACCACAGTGGGTCATCTGGTCCAACCTCCCTGCTCAAGCAGGGTCATCCCAGGCACAGGATTATGACCAGACAGTTCTGGAATATCTTCAGCAAGGGAGACTCCACAACCTCTCTGGGTGATCTGCTCCAGTGCTCAGTCACTGCACAGGAAAGAAGTTCTTCCCTGTGTTAGGGAGGACCTGCCTGTGCAGAAGTTTCTGCCCATTGCCTCTTGTCCTATTGCTGGGCACCACCGAGCAGAGCCTGGTCCATCCCCTGGCCCCTCCCTGCAGATACTGACACACATTGATAGGGTCCCCTCTCAGTCATCTCTTCTCCAGGCTGAAAAGGCCCAGGTCCCTCAGCCTTTCCTCATAAGAGCCATGCTCCAGTTCCTTCTTCATCTTTGTGGCCTCTGCTGGACCCACTCCAGGAGCTCCGTGTCTCTCTAGTCCTAAGGAGCCCAGAACTGGACACAGTACTCCAGATGTGCCTCACTAGGACTGAGTATAGGGGCAGGATCACTTCCCTCCACCTGCTGGAAATGCTCTTCCTAATGCACCATAGACACAACTGGCCTTCTTGGCCCCAGGCCACACTGCTCTTCAGGGACAGCAGTCCCAGGACTCCCAGGTCCTTCTCTGCAGAGCTGCTTTCCAGCAGGTCAGACCCCAGCTATTGAAACAATATCTTTTACTCTACATCCACAAAAAGCTCAAGCGGAATTTAAAAGCATAACTTGGGTCTGAAACAATGATTTTCAAGTGATAAACAGCTGTACACAACTTTACTGTATTCACTAATACCAGTCCATATTATTACATTACATAGTTGCATTACAGATGCAACTAAAATAGCAATTAAAAAAAAAAATCAATTTTGCCCTTGACATCCTCTCATAATACAGCCTGTAGAGGACTGAATTAAGAAATGTACTACAGAATATTATATATAACAGAAGAAAAAAGAAAAGAAATTATGGTCCCACTGCAGATGTCACAGAAAGACTGTTGTGCTGGGTCTGCAACACCTAGAACATGGAAAAGAACTTTTAAAATGTGCTGAAACAAGACTTATAACCCATGAGGCTGAAGATATCAGCTACTATGACAAGGACAATGACAAAACAAACACAATGCTTCTCTCTTCATAGAGAGTAATGATAACTATAGGATAAGGCCACCTTTAAATATCTGTTTTCTACGTGGCTTTCTGCACTTTTCCCCTAACTCATCCTCATTAAAATCCTGACTATGGAATAATGACAAATCCTTCTTCAACATTTCCTCCAGAAACAGCTCCAAATCATTGCCCATGAATCATCACACCTTTGTCCTGAAGCAGGTTACTCCAGACTCTAAAGACATTCAAATAGTTGTCTTTCTTTTTAATTTAACACCTTTTTCTTACTTTTCTCATAATGAATTTATTGTTGAGCATCAGCCATACCGCAAAGTGCTTATCTATGAATTAGTCCAGAAAAAGATAGATGAGCTCACGAACATATGCTAAGTGGTATTTGTGTGATAAATTAAATTCCTTTCAAAGATGTGCCTTGAATTAAAACAAAGCTGTTTCTGATTACTCTCTAAAACTACCTGAATGGAGGTTGTAGAGAGCTGAGGGTCAGTCTCTTCTTCCAGGTAGCAAGGCATATGACAAGAGGAAATGACCTCAGGCTGCAACAGCAGAGGTTTAGATTAGATATTAGGAAAAATTTCTCTACTGAAAGAGTTGTCAAGCACTGGAACAGGCTGCTTGGGGAAGTGGTTGAGTCACCATCTCTGCAGGGATTTAAAAGCTGTGTAGATGTGGCATTTGGGGACATAGTTTAGTGGTGAACTTGGTAGTGCTGGGTTAGAGTCGGTGATCTTAAAGGTCTTTTCCAATCTAAATTATTTTGTGATTCTATGATGCAAAAGAAACACATCCCTATCATCACCACCAGAGTGCAGACAGTCAGGGCACCGGGACAGGGAGCAGAACAGAGCAACATTCACTTACCTGAATGCTCTGACAGTCACTCACTGCTGCTTTGCAGCCCAGATAAACCTGGGGTTAGAGTTCTGTCATTTGCCTTGAAGTCCACATTGGGTTTCAACCGTACAAGCAGATGTACATTAAGGGGATTTTAGAAAAAGTGATTTTTAAGATAGAGGACACTTATTTCTGACCTCCATCTTTGTGCTCCATCTTGGAGTATCCCTGCTGTCTAAGCAACTGAGCTCCTGGCAGCACCTCTGCACAGAACAACTCTCTTCTCTCTTCTCCAATGACTTTGATTGAAAACCAGCAGGAGAGGAAGGACTGGACTCTACTGTGAGCAGAGGCATGTGCCAAGGCATGACAGAGACTGGAGCAGAGCCCCAAGAAAGGTACAACAGTTTCCCTTTCCGGTCAAGTCAGGTAAACCCCTCCAAATTATATTCCCATATCCCCTTAAAGGACAGAGGGTTTGACATGATGCTATGGAGCCTAAAGTTTTCCTGTGCACCCCCAGGGTACACGGAGTTACTCACTGTTCTGTCATGGACAATTTGTTAGATGGCTGATTGCAGGTCCTTTTGACAAAAGCTTGGCACTCAGAGCAATTCTACAGGAGGAACACAGACTCAAAAACCAAAGGAAAAAAAAAAACAACTATAGAAATTGTTGCATCACAAAGACAGTCTAGGAAAAATAGTTTAGAGTAATCACCCCAAAGTGCCCAAAGTTCTTTTTTTACTTCTGCAGTGAAAACTGCAAACCATGCCACAAATGAGCAGTAAAAAATATTCAAGCAGTATTAAAAAACGCAAACAAAAGGCATTGTTACAAGTATTCTCTAAAGAGTTAGAGAAAGTAGATAGGAAAATACAGGCAAGCCCAAGGAAAATATAAAACTTAATTGAAGTTGCAGAATGATAGCTGCATACACCTGTATTCTCTATAGGAAGAAAAGATAGTATCTGTAAAACTTTTAGCAGCCATGAAAAGAGAATTAATGTTTTAAGTATTCATTGAAAACACAGATAAACTTAAAACTATCCCTATGTTCCATGCTAAAAGGAGAGATATCAGCTTCCATTAATGCAGTAAATAGAAATAATCAACTGCTAAGATACTGAAGTTAATAAAATAAAATTAGCTAAATGAAGCCCTGTAAGTAAAGAAATTAAGTTTATGGTAACCTATTGTGAATATGAAGGGAATTCTACTGGGAAGATTCAAGCTGTCCAAGCAAAAAAGTTTTTGACGCAGATCCTTGATTAGTTTCTGAAACTGAGTTGCTTTTAATATGACTTGGATTAGTCTGTGATGTTCAATAGATACAGAAAACATCAATTTACTCAAGTAAAATCCTTTAAAGAGATGTATCTATTCACCTAAACTACTATCAAGTAGGCTTCTGAGATCAAGAGTGGAACTTTTAGCAAAAGAGAAAGTGTTCAACCACAAACAGCTGATCTGTTCTCACTGGGGAATGAAGGGGGGCAAGTTTTAGCTATGGACTTTTAGGTCTCCCAACCCAAGGAAGTATCTGAACAACTGTCTACATTGCTGAGGCCATCAACTTTTAGCTAATAAACATTTAATTTTATTCAAAGTTGAATCTGAACATATCATTAGATCTCACTGTCTATACTTATTTAACCATCATACTCTGAAAGACATACACGTGAATGCCTTTGAGTCCCACTCCTCTACAAACAAACAAGCAAATGGGAAAAAAAAAAAGAGGATGAAGGTATTACCTCAGAACAATTTTGTTTACACAAACTTCCTGATTCCTATAAAATATTTTACTGGAAAAAGAAGTGGCAAAGGGATCTTTTTTCCTCTGGGAAAGTAAATGGAAAACTTCAAACTTATATACTATATAAAAAGTTATCATACAGAAATATTAATATTTTAGAAAGGAACACTAGATTTAGTCTGTATTCCGGCACAAGAAAAAATGTTCTGACCTATTTGCACCACAACACATCGTAATTTCCTCAGCCTGAAGGTGAACTTCAGCTAAAATATAGTCTCTCTGAATCTCTGATCACCAAGATCCATTTTCAAAATAGATCAAGAAATTACTGTAGAGAAGACAAATGGAGAATGACTATTGCCATGGTTGTTCTTCAGCAAAGCTATTTGGAAAATAAGTTTACATTTTTCAGCTACACATAGAGTAAATTTCCATTTTCAAGTTTGTTTCTCCTTATGCCAATGATGTCTTCACTCCATGGTACTCAAATGTGTCTGAAATGATTTCTCAAGCACACAAAGAAACATAGTATCCTGAAATGTCCATAATTACAAAAATAACCATCTTTTTTATAGAACTTAGTTAATTTACCTGTATTGATCCATTAAAGTGTCTGTTAGAAAGCATTCTATTGCTACGATAGAGACAATAAAGCAACTGAATTAAAATTTTTCTTAACAAGTCGTCTTAGCTACACTTGTACCTCCAATTTCACACTCACATTTCAGCAGATAGTCTATTAGACTTAGCTCTTTCCTGCACTGTTCTTTAGGAGTATAAATAGAAAATGTGCTGCCCTAGAAGTGATGTTTGCAAATAGCTGGGATAAAACCTCAATACAACAACACATCAATAACAACAAAACAAACTCCCACAAAAGCCTCACAGGAAAGATATTATTTGCTAAAAATAGAGTAGGAATAATAATATATCTTCAGATGAAGTTTTTCTGCACTTTAATACCCTGTAAACATGAAAAATCTGTATTATAGGAAAGTAATTAAGGTGATTGTTGTTTCTTCAAAGCTTTTGACCCCTGATCAGAACAACTGACCTTTTTGTAGGTCTTTAAAAACAAACATCTGTATTTGCAGATCTGGTGTTTAATTAAGTAATCTGTGCATAACTAGCTTAGGTAAATGTAGGAAGCTAGGGGCCTATCTCTCAGGATGTCCACATATCTTCCAGAGATAATGAATTCCCTACGAACTACAATAAAAAGTTTCACCAAGTCATCATTGTGTCTTTTCATAACACAGTAAAAAAAAATAAAAAAATTGAAAACATCCATTTCCCTATAGGTTATGAACTACTTTAGTACATGTGTTTGTTCACTGCTGTGTAACATAAAAACAGTTGCAGTATGAGCTGGATGGTCCTTGAATAATGTATCACATCAATGGATTCACAAAAGGTTAAATGTATGCAGTTTGGTGAAGTATTTGGTATAATTTTTATTATTAAGACAAATATATATCAAAATTCATTTAATAGACATCATCTGGTTTGGACAGGGATAGCAAAGCAAGGTACTGAAAACCCAGAAAAAGCTGGTTCTTAATCATCTAAAGGACGTTGAGACATGTTTTTTACAGTCCACAGAGCCTTACCTACCATTCCAATGACTGTATGAAAAAGCCCTGAAAAAGCTTTTCTCCTGATCTGCCCTCTGTCAAGTATCTTTATTTACCTTTGGCATCCGTTAACATGACATCTAAGCTCTCATGAATTCAGGAATTTCACTGACCCAGTAGGAGTTTATTACGTTTTTAAAAACTGCTCTGAAGTGTATATTCATTTAGGGTAAGTTTCTGATTTCACGGTCCCTCATAAAAAAGAAGTGAGAAATTAAAATAAATTCTACCATGAAAAATTACAACACAGGAATTTAACCCCCAGTTAGGCAGTGATAAGTTCTTTCCCTTGAATAGTGTTAAGCCATGAAAAGAGGATTGAACACAGCTCCACTTGATGTTTCTGGCTTAGACATCAGCAAAACAGAAGGAAAGGTATTTTATTCTGAGAAAAAGAGTATATCAAATGGTCAGAGACAGCACAACTAATCAATTTGCCATGCTCATTTTGGAAATTAATGTGGCTGATCTGTGACCTGCTATTTTCCAGTTTTGCTAATATTTAAGTTGAAAATACATTTGGTAGGTACACTTTTTGCCAAAGTCCATGCACAGCATTTCACAAGGAATCAAAGCAACTTCTTTTAAACAAATGTATTCCTTGTATGCTTTGAAGCATACTGCAATTACAGAAGCTTACACTCATCTCATTTCACTTTAAATTTATCCTTGTTCCTTCATGCTTGGGCTGTAAAAGATAAGTTTCTTTCTTGCATATTGACTAACTTTTTCAGCATTGACTTTTAAAGCAATTTATGTTGCACTCAGATGCCTCCTGTTTTGGAAAGAGGAAGGGCTGAGGGAAGTTGTAAGCAGTAAGTATCCCTTTGATCTGAGCTCAGCCTTGATGAAACAGCTGTGTAAACTGGACAGGAGCATAGATGTTGACAGATGTAGCACTGGGATTATCTTCTAAGTGTTTGCTGAAAAATGTCACTGAGGTGCTCTAAAATATTATTGAGTGGTGAAACAATAATGGACCCAAGCTAATGAAGAGAAGTCCTGTGGTTAAATAAGGCACATTTCTGCTTTTCTTTTCATTACCAAACTACACCAAATAAACAGAACCTTCACTAAAAGCAGATATTTCATCACTTTCTTATTAGCTGGTCTGCTCTCATAAAATTAGTTGAGATTTCACTATATTCTTTATTTTAGATACTTTCATGTGTGATTTTAGTTTTACAAGATTCAGCAAAAACAGTTTCAAATTGTGTAAAGTAAAATCACAAATAAAGTATCATTCTCTAGTGTTATGCTATGATGTTTAATTGTCTATTGATGAGACAACACTTGAACTGAGGTGTGGTTTCCTGTCTCTGTGAAGAGTCTTCTAACACCTTCTGAAGTAACAACTTTGTAACTGAATCAGATGTTTTAAACACATTTCTTATTTATTGAAACTGAAACGCAGGCTGAAGGATTAGGACAACTGGTACCTGTTGCATTCCTCTTTATCTTAAGTAACTGTAATTAACATAATTTTTTTCTGAAGATGAATTTGACTATGGATATATGATTCTTCTTTCAGCTGTGGGAAGAATGAATAGGATACCTTGACACACTCAGGAAGAAAATAATCTGTTCAGTAGCATCCCGAGAAATCTGTACTTTCTTAATTGATGTGCAAAAGACACTGTAGATAACTTTGGTGATACCAGAGGTACATGTATATGTGTGTTTGCCCATCCTACCCTGTGTCTCAAAATTCTCTTCCACACAGATATCCCATAAGCATCCTGCTACAAAAGGCTACAGCATCCTTTTGAAATGTTAATAAATACCAGGCTAAAATGATGTAAGAAGATACAGCATTAGAGAGGAATTTAAGTAGCCAGGCTGCTCATGCTTTTTTCATCTCCAAATGAAAAACAAAGCTGTTGAAAGACTGGGGCAACAAAACCAAAGTGCATTCAGAAATCTCTCTTCTTTTCTGTTTTGATATCCAACCGAAAATTCTATTTTGGCACAACTTGAATAATTTTAGCTTTCTACACTGATGAGGAAGTATCGGTCACAAAGTTTGTTAACTTGGCACCTGCAGTTTGACAGATTGGTGTCAAAACACCAGCTGCTACAGGATTTGGACACCACTAATTTCTGAGAGGTTTCTCAGGATTTTTTTCTGTGCTATCTTCCTTTCGTGCCTCTAGAATCTGAGCAATATAACCCCCCACATAACTTACACCATCAGCTATGCTTTCCTGATAAAATAAGCTTTACAAAGTGTAGAGCAGCTTTTATTTCATGCATAAATGTAGAGGCACAAAACCTAATTCATTCTTTCAAGCAGGATTACCAGTTTGATATCCTAAATAGTCCAAATACACTGAATCAGTACAAGCTAGCATCATGTTTCATACTTAGTTTCTTCTGTCTTTCTGATACATCCCACCTAGGCATGGGTTTTCAACAATTGTTAGGAAATGCTATGAAATATTTATGTGATGACTCCAGATCTGTCGACAGAGCACTATAATCCAACTAGTATAATGCCAAAACTGAACCTCAAGTTTTTCTACTTTGACAAAAAAAAAAAAAAAAAAATCAGTTCTCTACCAAAACATTTTAAGTATTTTTGTTTTCATTATTGCAGGAGAGAGATTTTGATTAAATTGAAACATTTTTTTTTTCATTTTTCATTACAGAGTCTGATGAAATAATCAAATAATCAATCAAAAAATACTCAGGAGTAATCCTTGTCCTGGGTGAGACATCACAGACCCCTTCAGAATCAGTACACTTCATTCCACCCTCTGTATGGTGCTGGACCACACAATTCAGAGTGCACAAAATTGTAGTTTTTCAAATGTGTCTATTTTTATTCTGTTTCCAAGTAAATACTGGAATTCCCTTGGGAATGATGTTCAGAAGGAGGAGTAGCATCCAAATGTTTTAAAATACCTACACATGACAGGCTGTTTTGAAAACACCAGTCCTTTGAAATGTTGTTAACTCATCAGTTCAATATCAAGTATCTAATCTTTCTCTTGTAACTAATTAAAGCTGTCTAGTTTTATTGTCTGATATTCCACTATGTTTCTGACATCTAGAATTTAGCACTTTACATTGTAAAGTTGATATCAAAACACAAACTGTCTTTGAACCTCTGCCTTTCACAGAATGCATAAATTTCCATGTTTCTCACAGCAGCATCTACTTTTCAGACCTGGCATGCCAATAGCATCTCTGAGGTTTTTCCTCCTGACAGATCCTGATGAAGAATGTTCTGACAATACGAGGACTTTGAATTGTTCCCCCTATGCTACATCATGGTGTTAATGAACAAGATAATGTCTCTGCTGATGACATGAAAACACTTGACAGATTCTTCAAAGCCTCTCATCTACTTCAATTCCCACAACTGCAAGGAGAATCTGAAGTTACTTCAATCCCTTGTGAAACCCAAGGAATGTGGGCACTCCTAAGAGGAAACAGACTTCAAAAAAATAGGAAACAATAACTAGAGGGAGGAAAATGCATAGGGGTTTTGTGAGGGCTACTTTTGAGCATAAATCAGGACCTCACATGAGGGCAAATATAGTTGCAGGAATGCAGGTGTATGCCTGTGTGTGTGCTCGTGTGAAATCAGTGGTGTATTTTCACTCACAGCTCCAGCCTTGTCTTGACATGTCCCTAGTCCTAAAATATTTCTCTTTTCACTTCCATCCCAATATACAGCAAGAACCTTCTGCAACTTTGTCTCACACTCCCACAAGCAGCTCCCATACCATGTGTTGTGAATTAATTAGAAAACTACTGTCCATTAAACTCACCTCAGAGGACTGAAATTATGTCAGCATCAGTTTTGATTTCATAAACAGTGTATATTTTGAAATTTCAACTTGCAGGGGTCTTTGAAAATTTGATACATTATTCCATGCATGGAAACTGTTCAGCACTGGAGCAAGAGTTTATCTGTCACCAGAGAGGGCATTCCTTTAGTGTTAGTAATCTGTCCATCTGTCCACACTGAACTCAGTGTGCTTTAGGAACTAATTTCTGAAGTCCTAGAGAGTTATATTTTGAATTTCAATCAGTGAAATGATGAACCAAAAATGATAAATAGTCATGCTACATCACAGCACCCACTGATCTTTACAAGCTGGATGTTGTGCTACACATCAGCTTGGCTACCCTGGTTTCATTGATTAGTGTTTTATGGATGTGAACTATCATGAAATCAGATATTTGCCACAACAATGCCTATTTTATCATTTGATCTTAAGAATAGACATTACATTAGCAAAAGCCAGCAGTTTTGCAAACCTCTGAAGTTTGATCTCAGAAATAAGACAAAAATACAACTCTTTTCTAGAATTAGCAAAGTGGAATAAAGCAAGTGGCAGTTGGGTGTTGTTTGTCAAATACTGTGTAAAAGAACAGCACTTTCAGCCTCAGGATTTACATTGCAATCAGACTGGTTCTTAAACCCGCTCCATGACTGTCCTCTGCACAAAAATAATTTTAAGATTTTTAAAAAATTTCCTATTTTTCCAATCTTGTGCTAAAATTATTTAATAACAAAGATATATTTATTTGATGTTAATATATGCAAATATTTCCCTGCTTATCTCACTTAACTTCCATAAACAATTTTGAGTTATTGCAATAAAAATCAAATGGGAATTTGAAAATAATTAAGCAATAAACCAAAACCTGCCAATGTAACCGTAATTTAATATTTTTTTTTAATATATAATTGCTATTCAGGATTGACTCTTCCAGTAATGATTGTATAAGGAGATTTTTATTTGCTAATATAAAGAGGATCTGAATCTGAAGGTACAGAATGTGAAGTCCTTGGGTGAATTTTTAGCAGAACATAGAAGGAAATTAATTCTGCAACCCTTATTATTGTTAATGGGAGTTATTCAGCCAAATCTTCATGCACGAGTCATAATTAATATGTACCCCTTATGGTTTTTTCTGCATAATATTTTAAATTAATTTCCATAAACAAGTTCCCAGCAGTCATTTAATACAGTAGATCTGATTCTGATTACACAAAGGTCCCTTGATTCACTTCAGCATAAGCCTGAAAGTGCAGAAACATTAAGAGTAAAGACCTGACTCAACACCTTAAATTAAATGTTCACCTTGGTATAACTCAACTGGCTTCAACAAACTAGTCCAAATTTACACCAGCATAAATGAAACCATTATCAGGCCCTTATTTCTACAAACTGATTAGTTCCTTAGCTCATCCACCGTGATATTTCCACATCAGTAATTTTTAGATGGGGTCTACAAACACTTCACCTTCTTGCTCTACCAGCAACATCTCCAGTGTGGAATTCAGTTCTAGTGGGGTAGTATTTATTGTGGTCAGATCTTTCCAATGCTTGTCTTAAATCTGAGACTGGTACAAATTACTTCAGTAAGAATATGTTGCTATATGGCAAAAATTAAGGAAAATTGTTTTCTGTTTGTTCCTCTCTTTAACTTCACTTGCAAGAAAGCAGTAGTCCAATATATTTCAATATTCATTCTGTCATTCACTGCTTTTGCATAAGGCTTCTTTATTGTCTTATCATGTGTTCTGCAAGTAACTGCTGAGTTCAGCACAGTGAATGCCTTTGTACAGATGAAACTTTTTAGCTTACTTGAGTACATCATAAAACACACAAGTGGGAAAAATCCCTATCATTGATTACACAAAGCATAAAGGCCATGGCTACTTGGAACAGTATTTGGGGGAATCTGTTTTGCCATATTTTACTGCAGACTTTTCTGTTTCAAAACTTTTCCACTGGTACTGATGACTCCTACTTGATGGGCCTTCTCACTGTGTTGCATAGGTACTTCTTGTTCTGCTCCTGAAGCCTCCAGACCTGATAGTGTAGGTCTTTATCACCCCTGATGATGGTCTCTGTGTTGAAGCAGCTATGTTGGCCAGAGACACCTTCCACTAGACCAGGCTGCTCAGAGCCCTGTCCAATATGGCCTTACACACTTCCAGGGGTGAAGCATCCACAGCTTCTCTGGGCATACCATTCCGGTGCCTCACCATCCTCACANCAGTGAATGCCTTTGTACAGATGAAACTTTTTAGCTTACTTGAGTACATCATAAAACACACAAGTGGGAAAAATCCCTATCATTGATTACACAAAGCATAAAGGCCATGGCTACTTGGAACAGTATTTGGGAGAATCTGTTTTGCCATATTTTACTGCAGACTTTTCTGTTTCAAAACTTTTCCACTGGTACTGATGACTCCTACTTGATGGGCCTTCTCACTGTGTTGCATAGGTACTTCTTGTTCTGCTCCTGAAGCCTCCAGACCTGATAGTGTAGGTCTTTATCACCCCTGATGATGGTCTCTGTGTTGAAGCAGCTATGTTGGCCAGAGACCCCTTCCACTAGACCAGGCTGCTCAGAGCCCTGTCCAATATGGCCTTACACACTTCCAGGGGTGAAGCATCCACAGCTTCTCTGGGCATACCATTCCGGTGCCTCACCATCCTCACAGGGATCAAAATCTACTCTTATCTTATCAAAACCTATTCCCTTTCAGTTTGAATCCATTCTCCCTTGGCCTGTCACTACAGGCCCTTGTAAATAGTCTCTCTTCAGTTTTTCCTGTAGGTTCCCTTCAGGTACTAGAAGGCCACAATTAGGTCACCCCAAAACCTTCTCTTCTCCAGGCTGAACAATCCCAAATGCTTCAGCTTTTCCTCACAGCAGAGATACTCCATCCCTCTAATCACCTTGGTGGCTTTTTCTGGACTTGCTGGAGCAGGTCAATGTCCTGCTGTTGGGCACCCCAGATTATGGAAAAGTGCTGTCACCACAAGTCCTAAAACTGTCTGAACTAGTTAGAGCTCTTTAGGATCTGGCACCATGTGATACCTCTGAGGAGATCTGCAGGCATGCCAGTTATTACACCCACTCAACCAATTCCTTTTATGTGCTTAGTTTCAGACAGAGCCAAAGCAACAACTTGAATCAGTTTTGCCCTTGCTTTTTCCATACCTTCTTAAAAGTCTCCAGATTGCAATGCCATTTTCCACCTTACCAATCTTTCTAAACTATTTCACTGTAAGTTGCCCCTACTGCCACAGCCAGTCAAATTGCACAGACAAGTGGGTGTTGACAATATGATAGTCTGTTACTCATACCAGAGGTTTCTACTCCTCCTCATCCTACTAAAAACACATTTGCAGTTACTAGCTTAGGCTTACATATTTATGTAATGAATCCTGCCATCCTGGCAGGCCTATTATGGAGACAGAAATGATAAAAAAAGTCAGTTTAAAGTGTTGGAGAGGATTTTTTGTTCTCATATTATCATTACAGGAGAATGCTTTTTTGTTCTAATATTATCATTAACAATTTGCACTATAGAAAATAAGTTTATAAAGTGCTTGGATGATGTTAGTCTGGGGAAAAGCTGGAAATGAGCTCAGAGCTTATCAGCTTATGGCGCTGCTTAAAGAGTGGTTGTGTTAACTGAGTAGCCCTTGGAAGAAATGTAATTATGCATGCATGGTGCTGCAGTTGCATTAATAAATCCTGCTTCACTCGACCGTCTCCACGGAACCACCTCCCTGTCTCTGCACCAACATCCCTGGTAATTTTCATCCCAGATAATCTACCCATGGATAATGAGAGCTGTCTGAACTTCTGTACCAGGACAACCTCTATATCCAGCTTACAGATCTCTTATTCATTTTCACTGATACGACTGTCATGCACTTACTGTCAGATTTTGCTACTTAATGTCTTACTTGTGATTTCTAAGAACCAGAAGGCATGAAAAAGATACCAGAGCACAGCCTGTAAAAATATAGAAGCAATGAGTTTTGTAATTGTCCTGAAAAAGAAAAATGGAGCAATTATTAGCCGAGACTCAGTCACTGGTCTTTGGATGTCTGGGAGGAGGCAAAATATTGATATTTGAAACTACACAGAGCATTTTGTGAAACATTAACCCTAAAGAAGTTTGCATTTCCGTCACTTGGACAGTGAAAATATAACTGCTTATCTCTGGAGTTGCTATTGTAAGGAAAAAAAAACAAACAAACAAACCAAAAAACAACTCTGTGCACAAATAATGTTAGTAAAAATTATTTTTACTTGAAATAGAATCAATATTTTTTTCTTGCTGTCTCACACCTTACTGAAAATATAACCACCAAATCTCTCAAATCCCACATGTCACACAAACATTGAAGAACAATGATTTAAACAAACCAGAAAATATATCTCTATAAATTTGTAAATCTTCCTGTGGAAGAGAAAGTCCAAAAATTTATAAACATGTAAAAAAACTAAGATCACAAAATTCTCAAAGATTCAGTGAATTCATGGATTTACGGAATCCCCCCTTTGGGGGGAAAAAAAAGAGTATTTTTATTATTTAGATGCTTAAATATCTGGAAGATATTTAGATATCAAAATAAAAAGATTTAAAAAAAAACCCAACAAACCACAAACACACACACACACAAAAATAAACAAAAAACAAAAACCAAACAAACAAAAACCAAACAAGCAAACCCCCCCCAAAAAACCAACAACAAAACTCCCTAAAAACAAACCAAACAACTTAAAGAAAGTTTTAAGTGGGAGCCAATTGTTATAAATTGGCAAGAAGTGATAAAAAACCAGCAGGATTCCACTTCCAGTTTATCTCCTAAGTATGAGTCAGAGTACAGGATACCTGAATTTCAGCTATGGCAAGGCACTACACACAACACATGGGTGTAATACCAAGTCCAAATACAAGACTTCAACTTTTCATAAAAATTACAAGGTACATGGCACATGTTCAAAACAAATACTTTAATTTTTTTATTAAAATTAGAAGACAAATATGGAATGAAACTGACATTATCAAATGACAGATGTGCCTCATTTGTTTCATCTCTTCTACAAATCATTCCTGTAACATTGACATTACTTGGTTTTTCTGAATACTGTAATAACATCTATCGTAACTACACTAGGAAAACTTTTCATACAAACCCTGATCCTGCCAAGCTGAGTGTACAAACATCCTCCCCCTACTTAATAAGTCAAGGAAATCTGCAAATACACTCTTGCATAGGAACATGATTGCTTCCAAACTGATGATGCTGTGAAGCTTAATTGGTATTCTTAACTGATTCAGATTTATTCCATAGGAATATTCTGTACTTCTTCTATAGTACTGTCATTTTAGATTGTTTGTTTACACTGAGAGGTAGTTGGATCCTTTAGTTTCACTTGCTTTTTCGCTTGTGTTTAATGACAGTATGCTTGAGGGAAAAAACAAAACAAAACAAAACAAAACAAAAAACCACCAGGCCCAAAATCTTAGATGCTGAAGAAAAACACTGAGGCTGGAAGGAACTCTCAAAAAAAGTACTATGAAAAAAGAAAAGTGGTTCTTTGCTAGCGCAAGAATGTCTGAACAGTCCTTAAGGCCTTACTGTGAACCCTGAGTGCACATGTATGGCTATACAAATACTTTAAAGGTTAAGCTGTAACTTCAGACTTGCCTAATCAACAGTAATTCAAGCAGAAATACAATAGAAAAATCATTAAGAAAAGTAATTTTGCTGACATGGATTTCTATTAAAAGCATCTGAAATTGGAATGGCTGCACAGAGAAAAATGCTTTTTCCCCAAAAACAACTGTAAGTGATTAGTCTATAAAAAGATTAATTTCTCCTAGAATAGAAAATCAAATCAGGAACAGCTTTGTTCAGGCATCTGCTAGCAGTGGAAAACATATTTTNTTTATATATATTTATATATAGCTGATGCAATCAGGGCTTTAGGGGCTGGTATTTTTTGAAAAATAAAAAATCTTGTAGAACTTATAGTGAAATCACAAGTGCCAACAACAGTACAAAAATCTTTAATTCAGTTTCCTTAAGACAAAAGCAGATCTACTCCTTTCTTGCTCCATTTTAAGTTTAAGGGTGATGCCACAGGATTACTGTACACCATTGAGTCCAAATGCTGATCCTTAAATCCAAGGATCAAATAAATACAACAGCAATTATTCCAAAATGTCCACCTTGTCTCAAATAATAATATATCCTTCCAACAATGTTATGTGAATATATTGTATCTTTTTTTGATGCATTTGTGCCTCAGTTTGAGAGATAAAGAGGTTATTCACACCATTTTGGAGATTACCTTCATATGCCAAGCATTCTAACTCAAGCAAGGCTTCTGCAGCCTTTGCTAGTTAAGGACTCAGCTGATACACTAAGTAAAAGCTTAACTAAGTTACTTTACAAAGAATTATTGGTAACAAACTTCTTTTTTTTTTTT
>VXBX01000106.1:154386-170602 GCA_013400415.1 Scytalopus superciliaris | reverse complement strand
TGTACACCATTGAGTCCAAATGCTGATCCTTAAATCCAAGGATCAAATAAATACAACAGCAATTATTCCAAAATGTCCACCTTGTCTCAAATAATAATATATCCTTCCAACAATGTTATGTGAATATATTGTATCTTTTTTTGATGCATTTGTGCCTCAGTTTGAGAGATAAAGAGGTTATTCACACCATTTTGGAGATTACCTTCATATGCTAAGCATTCTAACTCAAGCAAGGCTTCTGCAGCCTTTGCTAGTTAAGGACTCAGCTGATACACTAAGTAAAAGCTTAACTAAGTTACTTTACAAAGAATNATAATGTTTTAAGAGCCAAGCGTGGAACTGATTTTTTTTTTTTTTTTTTTAAACACTTGACAGAGAGACAACAGTATAAGAGCCGTGAAGGGGGCATGATCTGACCTGGTGCTCACAGCATTGTGTACCAATGCTGGGAAGACTGGACTTGGTTTCTCTGCTCCTTCCCCTGGGTTTCAGCCCTCACTTCCCCACTAACTCACTAACTAGCTCTGGTTTTCCATCTTGAGGGTTTTTATGGGATGAAAGCTGGCTCCATGTTTCCTGCTGAACTTGCTAAATTTTGCAGAAGAGGAGAATACAAGGCCAACGTGCCAGTGAGGAAAAGAAAAAAGAGAACCTAAGTCTACATCTTTCAGAGGAGTCTGTATTTCAGTGCCAGCTCTGAAGTCTTTGAATGTAATTTATAATAGATAAAATACATAAACAACCTTTAGAACCAACACTAGAATCATCCCCTGGATTCTTCTCCTCCTTTGAAAGAAGGATAAGAAGAAAATGTAAGTTAGTTACATCAAACTGAGGGTTGACAGCACTGGGAAATGATCCAAAGAAAAGATTTTCTTCATATGCTTGGACTACATTTTTGAAGAGGAGTAATACCCACTGCAGGGAGGGTTTACTGACTTATGATAGGTGCACTAAGCACAGAGATATCTGATTGGGTTTCTCCAGACATAAGGTAGCATATTTATTTCAGGTCAAAATTGATGGCTTTCAATATGGTTTAAATATAAAGTAGATACTCCTCTACTCAGCCGTGAACAAGACACAAGAGCATTCAGAAATGGCAAGGTCAGAGACAAAATATTAAACATATTTCCAATTTTACTGGCAAAAGCTATGTTCAGATATTGAGAGCTGCATGGTTTTACCTAGACAATGAAGCTTCCTTTACTCACAGTAGCAACTTGCCCAAGGTCAGATCACAGACTTGAAGCTACAGGCAACTTCCAAGATCAAGGGAGGTTTTAACAACTGCATCTCATAAGAGTAAAGTTTAAGAGCAGCCCTAACATGGAATATAATTGCTCCATATTTAATTGAAACCTCTATATAGGACAGCAACAGTCCCTTTTTATAGTGTACAGAAAGCACATATACCACAATCTCACTTTTTTCCTCCACTTAGAGTATTTGAATTATTTATGTAGGTAGTAATTGGAAGGATGATTAAATTAAACCACCCGGAAGAAGCTGCATATAAATTTCACTATGTTTTTGCAGTCACAATTAACATCACAGCAAAATATCCATAAACCATAAACCAAGCATACCTATGAAGGAAAACATAGGAATAAATAAAATTATTTTCAGTTTTTAATTGATCCATGGTCTGATAAAGGTAGCATAATGCTGCCCCCACTTTTAGCAAGATACAAGAGGGGCCAAAAGCAATCAGTGCTAACAATACCCAGCGGCTGCAACAGTGCTGCTCTTCTGGCAGGAAAAGGAAATCACTGACATTGTTGCATCTGTAATAAAAACTGTTGAGTTGGCTATTTGGTGCTCTGTGAGGCACAAGTGTTTATCTGATAGCTGTTTCTGGGAGGGAATGCTGTGTCAAGTGGTCTGGAGGGAAGGAAAGCAAAATACGAAATGGGATCCATCTGTAGGGCTTTATGTTCGTACTGAGGCAAGGCAATGATGCCGGGCTTTAAAAAGATGTCAAGGGAGGTGGTTAGATGGAAGAAAGACACAACAAATGGAAGAAAGACATCATCACTTCAAACTAGTCCTTATCAATGTTATTTCACCTTATCATTAATCTGTTCTCTGTGTCACAGCTGGCAAAAGTTTACAAGGTGGATCATTGCAGGTGAACACTGAGCCACAGTAGCAGTCCAGTGTGTAAAAGTCCTCTTTGCCAACAGCATATCACAGAATCACAGAATGTGCCAAGTTGGAATGGAACCACAAGGATCATCGAATCCAACTCCTGGCCCTGCACAGGAACCATCCCCATGAGTCACACCATTGCCCAAGAGTATCAGCCAAACACTTCTTGAACTCTGACAGGCTCAGGACTGTGATCACTTCCCAGGTGAACCTGCTTGGTTTTGTTGTTTCTTTAAACAGGTGTTAAATCACCAATAAAGGTCTTTTGAGACTCAGGGAAAGAAGTGATCTCCTTCCTTTCATCTCATTTCAACTTTTGTTTAGTCTCAATACTTAATTTCATGTTTAAAATGTTCATGCTTGGGGTCTACTGATACTGAAAAATTAAAATCTATTAGCATGAAATTTAATTTCATGCTTTACTTAGTAAATGTTAAAAACAGTATCTAATAACTCCAAACACCAAAGGAATAGTAAAGGAATAGTATCTTATTATCATAGAGGTTACAGGACATTAGGATGAGTTGAAAATTTAATATAAGAGTGTCACATTTGTCATGTATCCCAGAATTATTTATGTCCTTAACTTTTACAGAGCCTGGAACAAAGGAACTCTGATCCACATAGTATAAATAAATAAAAACAATAAAGTACATGATCCAAGATTTCTTAAATCCTGGATTACAGATAGTGCCTCTGGTACTGCAGAGTTACTTGACACAAACACAGCTATATTCAGTTTTTCCTTCTTTATCTCCCTCAGTGTAAAAAACACAGCTGCTTCATTAGCCATCAATTGCAGAGGATAAAAAAAGAAAATATCAGAACATTTTAATTGTTAACTTGCAAGTCTGCTTTTATTATAGTTCTTTCCTACAAATAAATGATCTCAGCTACTTTATGAAAATACTAATCCCAAACCTGGGATTAACCTGTCATAAACCACACACAGTTTGTGTTTTAAAACATTTCAGTCTCACTCTCACTCTTTTGTAACTTTGGTTGAAAAGCTTAGCTGCAAAAGTATTGAGTGTAAAGCTTCCATTATCTTCAACAGGGCCACAACTCCAGAAACTGAGCCTCTCTCCTCAGCTCATAATTATAAATTTTGAACTAGGACTAAAAAAAATTGGAACTGGTGAGGAACCTACTCACTGCCCTCATGAAATGCTGAAAAATAGTGTTGTCAAAACCCATCAGAGATGAACTTAAGAGTAGTCAAAAGAAGCAAAATCTGCACACAAGGAATGGACTGGCATTCTCACACAATTGAGAACAATAATGGGAAAAAAAAACAACAAAAGACCCCTTAAAATAAATAGAACACAGGTGACACATAGACTAAGGCACTGCAAAATACCAATAGAAAAAGAAAATTCACTAAAGAAATACAGTAAACATGGTCCAATTACTTTCACCAGCCTGAGATTAAATCAGTGCTCTAAGTGTTCAGTGTACTTGATATTCTGTGTCTATGGCAGTAGGTGTTTTGTGGGGGTTAATTCAATGTAGATTTAAACAACAATATATATATACAGGAAGAAATTAATTTTTAGACACACCTGGAAACTTAATCCTCTACTGATCTTAAATTACTGTAATTCTTGCTATTTAAGTACTCCGTTGTTTGTGCCCTTTCCATGCACTTTTAGGGTAATTGAATTTTTCACCCCAAAAGTGGTTATTAATTTCACTACAAGTTCTCCAGTACTGAATTATTTCAGAATCAGATATTCTGTAGTCTAGATCTGCAGATTAAACCCTATGCATCAAGATGAAAGCATGAGAAATGCCACAATGAATAATTTGTGAGTACATAGAAAAATTATTTAAATATAACCACTGACACTGGTTGTGGTTCCATGATTCATCTTTTTCTGTGTCTTCGACATATTTTTATATTTTATAGTGCTACATGAAAGATATGTTCCACTTCCCATTAAAACAAAAAAGGCCAACCTCATTGATCTATACACGTGCACATGCATATAAATATTTTCTTCATTGATGTATTTAAAACTGCCCCCTGAAAGCAATAGACATATTAGCTTAGTGCTAGTTTGCAAAACACTCTTCTGAAACTTGCCCTCTGCAACATTTTATTAGCATTATTGCAGTAGTGACAGCCTAATGGTTTGCCTTTTCTAATTTGAAAAAAAAATCTATTTGGAAAAGAAAAGTAATGCACAGAGCAACTTTGGTGCGAGGACGCAAATGAAGGAAGATGTGCAGGCAGGGTAGCCACACTTTATTTTTAACTATCAAGCGTTACTATTTGCTATGAGTAGATTCAGTTTAGAAAATGAGGGAAGACAAAAGCCTAGACAAAGAGGGTATGTTTACTGAGCATTCTCTCAGAATAGGCTAAATGATCCAAACATGTACTCCTGCCTCAAAGAAGGACCTGGACCTGAGCTCCATGATAAGGCCAGACCTTGTAGAAGTGTATTTTTCAGATAGGGGCACACTCCAAACAGCATAAATGACAATGATACATAATGGTTATGAAACAAAGTAACTGGAGCCCATCATGATATAAATTTCGTAGAATCATAGAATAGTTTGTCTTGTAAAGGACCTTAAAGATAATCTCATTCCAACCTCTCTGCTATGTGCAGGGACACCTTCCACTAGATCAGATTGTTCAAAGCCCCATTCATCCTGACTTTGAAGATTTCCAGGGATGGAGCATCCACAACTTCTCTTGGAAACCTGTTGCAATGTCTCACCACCCTCACAGTAACAGATTGCTTCCTAATATCTAACCTAACCCCATCCTCTTTCCATTTTAAGCCATTCCCCATTCTCCATTTAGGTCATTGTCCTATCACTACGTGCTCTTGTAAAAAGTCCCTTGCCAGCTTTCTTTTGGGCCCCCTTTAGGCACTGAAAAGCTACTGGAAGGTATCCCTGGAGTCTTCTCCAGGTTAAACAACCCCAATGCTCTCAGCCTCTCACAGGGCAAGTGCTTTAGCCCACTGATCATCCTCATGTCTTTCTCTGGAATTGCTCTAGCAGATATACATCATTCTTAAATTTGGGGCCCTGCAGCTGGATGCAGCACTGCAGATGAGGTCTCGTGACAGCAGAGCAGAGGAATAGATTGCCCTCCCGTGGCCTGCTGGTTGCATTTCTTTTGATGTAGCCCAGGACACATTTGGCTTTCTGGACTACAAGCATACGTTGCTGGGTCATCTCAAGCTTCTTTTCCACCAACTTGCCTGAGTCCTTTTCCTCAGGGCAGCTCTTTGGTAGGCAGAGAATTCTCTTTGCAGCCTGTTTTTGAACTTGGAATTGCCCCAGCCCAGGTGCAGGACCTTGCACTTGGCCTTATTGAACTTCAGGAAGTTCACACAGACTCACGCCTGTCAAGGTCCGTTTGGATGCCATCCCTTTCCTCCAGTGTGTTGACCACACAACACAGCTTGGTGTCATCAACAAACTGGCTGAGGGCACCCTTGATCCCACTGTCCACGTCACCAACAAAGATGTTAAATAGCACCAGTCCCAGTTCCAGCCTCAGAAGAACACCACTCGTCACTGGTCTCCACTTAGACATTTCACGCAATTCTTAAGGAACACCAAGGACATTACTCTAAAATAATATTTTCCAATTACATTTTCTGTATAAAACCCCACAGCGTGGTTATTGTGAGGTTTTTCTGACTGATCCATTGTTTGTAGACCTATCTTTCAGACCCTCTCACACAATCCAAGATGCACAAGCTATTCTCTGTGTCAGTAACTACTAATGGCTTCCTGAAAAGGTTTTGGTGTAAGTTCAGCGAAAGGTATAATTTAGCAAGCAGCAGATAAAACAATTAGACTAAAGATCTTTTGTGAAAGAAGTGGCTGGCAGTACACCCGCAGTGAAGGCTGACTTTATAATTTAACAAACAGATTTTGTAAGTGGCAGATACAACAATTAATGAAAAAAATCTTTTGTGAGCAAAATTGCTCATCAAATATGCACAGAGAAGGCACATTTGCATGAAAATGATGTATACATTTCCACTGAAAAGCAATCTATTTTTTCCTGCCTTTTTCCCCCCTCTTTATACTACTAGGGTTTGTGGTAGGAGAGTGATGGAAAACAGAGCACTTAGGTAAGGAATAAATTCCAAACGGGGACTGTGGATAAATTTGAAGCATCAGCCTAAAAATCTCTTCCATTAGGACTCAATCATTTTGCACCTCAGCTATCCAAACAAACCCAGGTGGTTTTTGTTTGTTTGTTTGTTTTTTTTTCTTTTTCGTTTTTTAATCAGGGTTTCTTGTTTTATGATTGCTGTGCTTTATTGCTTTATTTTAACAAGATGTCTGCAGCCAAATGTTGACTGAAATGTGCACTGTAAAACTATTTGAAAGGGCCTGTCAGGCAATTTCTGTAACTGTGTGAAGGAAAGGGAAGTCTGTCACCAGATTTACTACACAGCCCTTGATCTCAGGTAACTATTTGCTTACACTGCATTGTAAGTATACACAGAGCTATAAAATGCTGACAAAAGCCTGTGTTTATTCCTTAGGACCTTTGTTAACCATTTAAAAAGTCTATTTGTCCCTTCAAGTACAAAAAAGGTCACAGGAGATGGTGAGAATTCCCTGTGACAACTCAAAGCAGTGAGCATCTCCTCCAAGCCATTCCCTCCCATTACTGATGTCTCTGGGGTAGAAGAGTAAATTTGGGTTTCTGGAAGAAGATGACAGGACACCAGCTCTGTGTTTATCTTGCTGGTGTTCTATAGAAGTCACAGTGCTGGCTGACACAGGGACAGACTGCTCATCATTGCCCTAATGTACAACAGCCCATCAATTATTTTAAAATAGTCTGAACTATTTAGAGAAATGGGTCATTCAGGTCATACATTTCCTCAGGTTTGAGGATAATATGGATTTGAGCAAAGACTTTACAAAAGAGCTCCTACCTGTACTTTCATGACAAATAAATGGTGAGAAACAGGGTGTTTACAGACACAAGAAATTTGCACTTACTGTTCAGTCTTTGCTGAAGGGGTTGTTCCCATGAATGTCCAGTTGGGTGATACCCCAGCTTTTGATCTGGTGAACTTGAATCCATTACATTTTTCTGTCTGAAGTGAAAGGATACTAAAACTATTAGCATTTCTTTTCCATCCAATAAGAATCAACTTATATATGAGGTTTAGATGGGACAGTCAAAAGAATGCATGTCCTTTCCTTTGCTCACATTTTTTTCTTTTTTTTTCTTTTTTTTCTTTTTTTACATGGAGGTATATTTTAATACATTCCCAGACTGGCATTTTGTACTTTACAAAATGTTCTTTACAAATGCTCCTCAGTTAACAATGGTGTTTTAGCACTTTCCTTCACTTAAGAGCTTAACAAAGAACCATGTAACGTTTTTTCAAGATGTTTTAAACCTCTCCTGCATTTCCAAACTCAACAATTCAATTATAAATTATATTACCATCTTTTCAGAACACAGAAACACATAACAAATAAGTATATTCAGAGCAAATTTACCTATTTGGGAGCAATAAAACAGTAACTTTACAAATTTGACTTCTCTTCTTTGAAGAAAAATTATTTTCTTATTTGAAAAAAAAAGAAACATTTATTAAAATTTAAGTCATTATTTGGCTGGAGTACTCATTACAAATACAACAATTAAAAAGTTTAGTACTTCTGTTTAGATAAAATCAAATTTTCTAGTACAATTAAACTGTACATTTTTCTTAGAACCTTCAAAACTGTTCTAGTTGAATTTTGTTTTATTACTGCCATTCCCTGTATTTGAGATCCTTTAGGATAGTCTCTCAAGCACTTAGAGAAGCTTTTAGAGGTATAGTAGAAACATTCTGCTCCTGATAAATTATTTACTTTTTATAACACTAGTTTTATTGCTCATGGAAAATACTTTTGCAGACTGTAACAGTGCAATAACTTAGCAGTCATGTCCCTTACACTACAGCAACCTGCAAATGAGGAGCTATAGCAAAATATTGGAAGTTGCATCACTACCTCTCCTCTTACCTTCAATGACTCATCCAGTTCTTTTTGTGTGAATAACTGCTGGCTTGCTCTACAGCCCATACTGCTACCAGCATTTCATTCTGAATGCTACAAGGGATATGCACACCTCAACAAACAAATATTTATACACAGTGGGTACTTTTCCCCTCAAAACAGTTTTAATTATTTCCCCTCAAGAAGCTATGACTGCTTTTTTTGTCACTTTGGTTCAATACAATTTTTATTCCATCAATTGGTTAAACAAAAGGTCTTCTAATAAGAGATGTTTCAAAATGTCACTAAGGAGGAGGCCTCTGTAAGACACAATAGCTCAGAGCTTCTCTCAGGATTGCAGGATTAGTAATATACCCTTTGCATTCAGAAGCCGATATTCTGCTATTGTATAAAAACACACTCATAACTCCAAACAACTCTCTCCCAAACAGACCAATACACCACAAAGCAAATGCTTTGTATGACACAAAGGCAGGAATCAGAAATTTTGATTTGAGATAAACCCAGTGTCACACTGTTTCCTGGACACTATTTATTCCCATTTGGTTTTCAGCCTCAGTGCCGTACTGTTGGAAGAGTAGCACTATTTCCATCTTCAGCAAAGACATGTAACCGCAATATATCCATGTAAAGGCCGACTAAAGGAGGCAGCTACCAACCTGATGATGGACTTTTTTTAAATTACATGGTCTGGTTCAATCACAAGGAGCCATTTCACAGTTGTTCTGGTAACAGAAATAAGAATTTTCACCAGGAAATGCAATTTAGGGTATTCTCAAGAGGTACTAACACAGGAATTTTAGCACAATACAAAGCACATGTAGATTTGGCAGTTTAAGCAGGACAACTGGGGTTTCTGGGTTCTCATGTATGCAGACAAACCACAGCTGTTAAAGCAAAGGCACCATTTCTTTGTTTGCTTGTTGTTTAAAAGTTTGTAAGTGAACTAATGCAACAGCTGTTTTAATTGATAAGTAGAATAATAAACATCTGCCATGTTTTAAGCTTCAGTTTAGGTTGTTGCCAGTTAAAGAGGAATATAATTTTCATTTTAGTGAAATGACATCACCTAACTGGTACATAAACAAGACACAACTTCTAGAGTACTGAGCAAAGCATGGCAGGTGTGAGCTGAGGCTCTCTGAAGTCCCTTCTGACAAACCTTGTGTAACAAGGCCCAGTTCAATCTTTTTTGGAGGACAGCTCATATTCCTTTACTCAAGCAAGTACCCTTATCACCATTTACCAAGCAGCCTATGTACACAGATAATCAAATATACACTACAAAGAAAAAACAAACAAACAAACAAACAAAAACACACACACACAAAAAAAGCGGGGGGGTGGGAGTGGGGGGGTGGAGGAGAATCAGATCTCCCTCACATTTCTTCATTTAGCAAACTGTGCATGGAAATTTTCCCAGTAGTGCACTCTATGTTGTACAGCCCTGATTCCTGTTGTAGGACAGCTCTTTTATAAGAGATCTACAGCTTCTACACCTCTGTAACCACGTATCTAACTCCCAGTTCATTAAGCTTTCCTGTTTATTCAGGAGTGGAGAGATCCCTCCTTCTAGCCTCTGTTTGAATTTCCTACCTCTGAATTGAAATACCATGAGTTTCTAGTCATTAATTTCATATCCTGGAAACAGACTCCTGCAACTCTGCTGGTGGTCTTTTCTCCATGGTACTTCTTGAGCCCAGCTTCAAAGTAGGGGGACACACCACAAAATTTAAAATGTTGCTAAATTTCTGAGTGTTTCAGAGAATTGGCATCTGAACAGAGCAAAACCCATTCACAGTGAGAGAAAAAGAGGCTACAAAGAACCTGCTTGCCCCCTATTCATATTCAGCATATCCCCTGCCAGCTGCCCAAGAGCTCCCTCACTCCCAGAGCTGAAGGAGAGGAAAGGAAGCCAAGGAGGCCACACCTTGGCATGGAAAGAGAGGGTGGTAGTGGAGAACTGACAGTATGCCAAGATAGTTTGTGTCACCTCCAAATACTTACAGTGCTTGAACATTTATTTGTGACAGTAAGATATGCACAATAAAGATGCAATAAGAACATTTTGCTGTCTGTGAGACCTACCAATGAGACCTCTATACCTACTGGTGCTTTCAGCTTTGTGAATCACCTGGTTTCCAAAACTGTGCTCCATTTAGGTATCATACTGCAGTTAAGGTATTTTAGGAGCAAAATAAAATTAGTTTCTCCTAAAATCTTGCACTATTTTTGCCCCTGTTACACTCAATAAATATTATATCATTTTTATAGAATTATATATTTATCTATGTATTTATTATATAATAAATATATAATAAAATATGCAACAAATAGGAAACAAAACTTGTAAATACAACATATGTTTCTACTATTTTGAATACAATGTCACATAGCATGCAATCTAAAATTCTTAGAATTCAAAGGAAACGCTTCTCACTTATGAAACTGCCATTTATTAGCCATTTTACTATGCCATTAACTCATAATCACACAATGATTTAATAATTCAAATATGTACTACAAATTGTTATATCCTGCACAAGAGTTCCTCAGAAATCACCACAATTCCTCATAGTTATTGTTTTAACAAAGTTATGGGCAAGACATGAAGCTAAATTTAAGGCCATGTGTTTACTTTTATGGGAACCTGTTGTTAGTCTTCACTGTAAGATGTCAAGTATCTTGAATTTCCGTGACATTCTTGCTCTTTGTAAATATCTTTATAAGACAAGCCTTAGAAGGTAAAAGCTTACAGGTGCAACTTTCTCATACCACAGAATCATTTAGTTTGGAAAAGACCTTTGAGATCATCGAGTCCAACCTATGACTGAACACCACCTTGTAAACTACACCAGAGCACTGAGTGGCACATGTAGTCATTTCTTGAGCACTTCCAGGGATGGTGACTCCAACACCTCCCTGGGCATCTTTGAGTCCATTTCAATATATTCACAGCAGTTTGTACATGGCCAAAATACAGACATAAATACCTGTGTTCCAATTTTAAATTGGTGACTTCAAAATGAAACTTCTATAACTGTTCCTCTCCCTTCTTCCATTTAAAAACATCAGCTATTAACAAATAATGTGCTCATTTTGGTTTTCATCACCTTGGACTGTCTCCCAGTAAGTAGGAATATGTTCAGTGATAATACTCTTTGACAATTTTGACTTGTGTTAATGTACTTCGGAAAGAACACAGGTGATATATCCCCCAAAGTCTGTTGCTGACATAATGCACCGGTATTCCCTTTGCAAATTACTCTCCATAACTGTGCCTGTTCCCAAGTTATTCTGGAAATGGAAGGGCCATATCCAACCAAGCATTGTTAACTAAAATTTAGTAAAATTATCACATCTATAAAGAACAGTGTGAAAGGCTATAAGAAAAATGCATACTTTTATGCTCACGAATCAAAAAGAAATTACATTTTCAGCAATCACCAGCTCATGTATAATGTGCTTTGAAATGGAATCGCATTAGCACTTCAGACAGTACAGGAAGTATCATAAAATAATAGCTATGCCATGAATTGCTTTTTTTTCTAAGGACTTTCTAAAGTAAATACTAAGGTTTGATAGCATATTGCTCCAAATGGACTGCATCAGGAAGGGGCTATGCCTGTGAAAACAGTTGGCTGGATATATTGCACATGCAAAATGGCTTCAGTGAAATTAGTAGCAGAGATACATGGATGCTGCTCATCCTGTCTTGCAAAAAAACTATGAGCTTTTATCTGTTCACAATGGGAAAATTTCAGAATCTAATGAAATAAATGAATTCTGAAATTTGAAAATTGAATAATTGCATTTTTCTGATTTTTAAATATTTATTTTGATGTAAACTATTCCCCCCCCCATATAAATTCCCCATTTCATCAGTACATGGATTTTCAAAAGTATTTTGAAATACAAGTAACCAAATCTGCTGATGTGTCTGAAATTACTTATTTCTGAAGTGAACCAGGTGGAAAACATTTGAGTAATTTCCCAGCAGGAATCTGTCTGCAGAATTTATCATTGCTGCAGTTTCTAGCTCTAACACCCCAACCCCAGAGCTGAGGACTTACGGGCTCAGCCAGGAGTTTTACTTTAAAATAGGGTTCTTTAATACCTCGAGGCAGCATCAGGAGAATAAGCCACAGAATTGTTCCCAACAGACAATTTTATTGGTAATTTAGGGGAGAAAATAAGGGAACTTGGCAAATGTTCAAAAGGGCACCACACAAGCTAAACAAAACGTTCCACCACAATACCAATCCAGCACATACTAATCCACAACACTTAAGTCAAAATCTAATTAATCCATAAAACTGAAGTAAAACTCCAACCTCCCCAGCTCCCAGCCATCCAAAACATCAAGAAAGGAGCAAAGAAAGAGGAGCAGAGGGAGCAAGAAGAGAAAAGGAGAAAGAGAGAGGGAGACAAATCATAGAGCTACCTCTGAACCTTGTGGCAGCCCGGCTCTCACACACCCAGATGGCAGGGCTGTGACACGTGCCAAACATGCGCCTTTGGTTTTCTCTGCTCTGGTCCCTGTGGCCACCCCCCCCAGTGACCCACTGGCCACTCTGGGGCTCCAGACCAGGGCAAAGGGCTGTGTTCTCACTGTCCCTGCCAATCCAAGCTGGGTCAGGGGCTCCAGGAGCTGTGGGGTGTTATAGTTTTCCCAGGCTGTTTATGACTGGAAGCTGGTCTGGAGCTTCCCTGTGTGGGCTCCAGGGCCTGCCATGAGGGATATGATGCCACTCCACCTCCATGAAGTTTGGCCTATCCCTGCCCCCTACACACACACACACACACACACATTCTCGAGGTGCTTCCACCCCAAAAATTACTGATCTGGTGTCTAACACTATCATATGCAAACTTCAAAAAAGACAGACTGTTGATGATTCAAACTACCTTTCTGTTGTATTTTTCACCCATGTATATGGATATAATTCACACATTCCCATGCATTGATCTAAAATTTAGAACCTTAACATGGAACTCTAATATTATGCTTTTAACTGAGATAGAAATGAAAGTAAGTTAGGTAATAGCAAATAACAACTTAATTTGCTCGCTTCAATCATCTTGGCTCTCTTCCCATAAGTAGCAATATACTCAGCTATAAATGTACAAATGATGAGATTTTTAAAATGTGCAATTCAGCAGTATAAAGTTGTATAAAGTTCATCTAAGATGAATTAAATATAAGCCCAGAAGGGTTATGGGGTTTTTTTTACCCCCTTTTCTATTGTGTTTGAAATAGCTTTTTATTTAGGCCAGAAAATAGATGGGGGGGAAAAAGGCTTTTCTTATTCCCTCATTCTGCATGAACAGCACTGTCTGTACATTCTAAAAGGATTACTGCAAGTGCAGAGAGATCTGTGGCAAACACTTTCTTAAATAATGGTGCCCAATTCAGTTAGCAAACAAAGGAGTAAAATAGTAAAAGAGGAACAATGTCATGATCATCACTAGCACTAAAAGTTACATATGATCAACTGCTGAAGTGTAAAATAGCAGCAGGGGTTGAAATTACCTATGCAAAGAAATTAATTAATATCTAAAGAAAACATCAGTACTTTTTCCTTTTCTCAATCCCAAACAAGGCCAAATTTTTTTTTCATATGCTGGAGGGCCTGTGAGTTGATGACTGGAAAACATTTCAAGTCTTCATTTTGTGATAACAGAGGTTTTACACCAGAGCAGATAAATAATATTTAAGAAAGCAATTCAGAACAGTGGGAAATTACCAGAAGCCTTCATAAAACAAGTGATGAAACAAAGTTTTTCAAGAAGACTGTAAAGAAATGAAAGTGAATATATATATATATATAATTCAATTATTCAAAGCACTGATTAAATCATTTGGACAGATGCAAGTTTTGGCAGGAGGGAGCTCCACCATCCACCAGAGGTAACAGTCAGACACGACATAGAAGTGTGACAGTGTATGGTAAAGGTAGAATCCAACTTAATACCTACATTTATGACAACAAAGCTAAATTCTCCAAGTGTCAAATGTTGTGTAATAGCAGATTTACAAAATCACATTTAAGAAAACATAAACTTGCTCTAGAGATCTGTAAATAATTTTTCAATTAACTACAGAGGGAATTAAAACGGTTTAATTTTAGTGCAAAATGTAGGGACAAGATGTCTCCCAAAGTTTAGTGGATAGGACTGATGGATGACGGATTTGGGTTGAATCATGATCAAACTAGAACTAAGAATGGTAAAACAGGTGACCCAAAAACTCCTGCAAATGATGAACAGATGTAAGAAGCATGGGAAGAATTGCAAGTTGCAAAATCTCCAACTTATAAGAAAATTGGATCCTGGCCATACCAGGTTTTAAGACAAACATGGATGTGCACAATGGATCAGCACTACAAAGACCCAACAGATAAATAATGATTAGGTTGCTGTAATAAACAATACAGCAACAAAATATTGATGCCTGCCAAAACAGTCAATACATTATCTAAACATGTAAAAGGATATAGAGGGAGGTGGGGACAGAGAAATGAAGACAGATTCCAAATTAACAGTAAGAGTCCTTATATCAAGATATTTGTTAGTCCCAGTAACTGCAGAAATAGAAGCTTGCCATCGGTATCAGGAAAATAAAAAGGATGAAAAATATTTGTCACCAAAAGACAACTAGTTCTTAGCAAATAGTCATAGGCCAAAGCATTATAGACACTACTGAAAGAGAAATATACATTCCAACAAGTAATAACAACATATAACAGTCATAAAAACATTTCAATTTTTTTTTTTTAAATTGGTTCATTTTGGTGAGAACTATTATGAGGGAAAATAGAATTGAAATAATTCTGGTTTTTACATTCTATGTGCTGTGAGAGTTGGTGGAAAATTAAGCAACAGGTTTTGCAATGACCTTTGGCTTGAACAAAGGGAGACCAAATAATTGCCCCTATTACCTTGCTCTTGAATTGGATACTACACATATTTGGACTCTCGCATAATTTGATAGTGAAAAATACCCAAATACCCAAAGAAACAAAAAATCCAAACTAGTTGGAGTGACTGAAGTCACTTGGCTTGTTTAGCCTGGAAAAGAGGAGACTGAGAGGAGACCTCATCACAATCTACAACCTGCTTGTGAGAAGAAGAGGAGGGGCAGGCACTGATCTCTTCTCTGTGGTGACCAGTGACAGTCCTGAGGGAATGGCCTGAAGTTGTGTCAGGAGAGGTTTAGGTTGGATATTAGAAACAGGTTCTTCACCCCAAGGAAGTGATCACAGGACCAAGCCCAACAGAGTTCAAGAAGTGTTTGGACAATGCTCTCAGGCACATGGTGTGACTCTTGGGGCTGTCCAGTGCAGGGCCAAGTGTATTTGGTAATATTTGTGGGTCCCTTCCAGCTCAGGGTATTCTGTTGTTTTCTGATTCCGTGAAATTAAACAATATAAGTTTTTTTCATAGATAACATTTAAAAATGTCTTTGAAGTCTGGCCAATCACATGACCTTCATGCAAAAGAAAGATTCAGGGAGACAGAAGAACATGGGCTGAGAGCTCTGTACAGGAAGAAGTAACAGTGCTCTAACATTCCTCTCTCTACAGAGGTAGGAGCTGAAAAATCAAACCAGCACAATTATTTCCTCTCTTGTACCACTAGGAAGTACCTCATCCTAAGCTTCGAAGCCACTGCAGGCTATTTGGGTTTGTATACATGAAATCCTCATCACTACATGGTCCTGGTCCCCTTTCATCTACCACACGATGACATAAATTGCCACAGTGTGACATACATTGCTACAGTATGACATACATTGTATTTTAATATAAATTCTGCATTAAATCCTTCACATAAAATATGTGTAACTAGTAGAGTCAGCAGATACAGGGTCTTGCCAATCAGTTGTACACAGTCTGTCATCAACATGTTGGCTTACAAAGGGCTACAAAAACTTAGTGTGAAAGACATTAGAACATTCCCCACGGACACTAAAATGAATTGACAAGTCTAAAGTTTAGTGCTACTGAGAATTGCCTTTTACTCTACAAGTTATTTACCGTGCAAGAGTATTAAAAAA
>VXBX01000106.1:142093-154365 GCA_013400415.1 Scytalopus superciliaris | reverse complement strand
AAAAAAAAAGAAGAGGAAAGGTGCACAAGTGTCACTGTGTTTCAATCAATTTAAGTGTGAAAAATTGAATGCTGATATCCAGTGATGCAACTGGCAGGTTTCAAACATGTGGAGTAGCAGCAGGTTAACTCCCACTCAATGATTCACTATGCCTATAAACTAGAGTAATAGAAAGCAAGAAGAGATATTTGCATTATTGCAATCGTTGTATTTTTTCCCCCATGTAGTAAACTGACAGACCACTTACCTTTCATTTTCATTATCTAATAACAGCCCACTAACAATGGTGCAAGAAAGTGTAACATGGGAGATGGATTCCCACAGAAGAGGCCTGGCAATTGTCTTTTGAAAGGAGCTTTCTCAAAGAAAATATAGTCCATAATGGCAACGACCTGGATGGAAAAGTATTGGCCTGTAAGGTCCTGCCACCAGGGACTGCAACCTCAGGCCACTCGTGATGACACCATGTAGCTCTTCCAACAACCATAATCTAGATTTCGTCTCTGACCTACTCTGCTGGGGCACCAAAGCCCACACCTGCCGTGTTTGCAACAGGAGGAAGAAGAGATGATCTTCCTGGGGACAGCCCCCTTCCTTGGTTAACCAAGCTGCTAAAAGCCTCAAACAAGAATATTAATAATACAGTATCTGGGAAGAGAAAAATATTTCCTCTAGTTTGAAAGGCATGTATTCTAGTCTACACTATTATGACTTCATTACGCAAGCTTATTATTTATTTTGCCATTATCTGAAATAATGTCCCATTGTTATGTAGCGTTACACATTTATACAGCAAATAAACAGGGCACAAGTTATTAGAAATGCCAGTCATGTAAAATCATTTCATCAAATATTAAATGGCTAAATAGCTCTGAATACCTGCTTATATGAATCACTGGTTGTCACATATTCATCATTTAATGATTCAGACCTTGGTAATTTTTGAAATAACTAGAAACTAGCTTTGTTGGATGCATGAAAATATTACCATATTGCCTCATTTGTTTTTAATCTTCTCACATGCAGTATCAAACAAAAAGAAATTTATATACAAACCTGAAGATTCTTTTAAATATATTCATTTATATGCATTGTGGGTTTAATGGAATTCATGAACTTGGAGATACGTATAGCTGACAGAAATCTATTCCTTCTCTTTTAAAATTCTTAACTCCTCAGAACTATGAAGAATGCATTTGAAACAAACAAATTACTGGTTTCAATCTTAGCATTCACTGTGGCCTGCAGATGAACAAAAGACATATGAACATTCAGAGACAGCAGATAGGATTCTTCTGTTTATACACGCATCCCCTAAATGTGAACAACTCCAGCTCAGTAATTTTCTAGTTTTTATTTCAGGCAACAGAGCAGCTGTGACTTCATTTGCTTCAGTTTAATTGAATGTGCAGTTTGGAATATGGTAAAATGAGCCACATGACATATTTTAAAATATCTTATGTATGAGACTGCTAAAAATCCATCAGACTTTAAAAATAAGAAGAGAGTGCACTCTGTAAACAGACATTACTGGTCATAGTCCTCCCTCTTCTCTGCAAGTCAATCCCAAACATCATCTATCAGAAAACATGGGCCTATGTTAAACAGTAGTGCAGTGGGTAATATTTGCTGTATTGTCACCTACAATTTATTACTGTGAAGAATGAGACTTCAAAATGTACCTGTTCAAAATGTATCAATTTACATTCCCAAAAGTTTTCTTTGGAGGGAAGAGAAGTTCATTTATGAAACGAAAAGAAAAAAAAAAATCATAATGAAACCAAAAGCCCACCAATTTTAAATTAACCATAAGCGCTCTTTCAGCAAGAAATACTTTTAAAATATTAAACTGGAAGGGTTTTTTAATATTTTATTAAAAAATCATTTTTTTAAATACTGTAATTTACTTCTTTTTAAGATATGAGACCTGAAGGATAATGTTTGACTTTGATTTGAATGACACACTATAGTTAAAACAATTACTTTTTAAACTGGTGTATCCACCAGTGAATTAAAACATTGTCTCACTTCACTTCTTGTATGTGAATCCCTGAAGTATAATTATAACTATATATTTATGTCTACCTAAACAGAAATCAGCAATACCATTTTTTTCTGGTAAAATTCTTTTGTGACTCTGCCAATTCTTTGGTTCATGAACAATTCTTTAATTACAAAAGAAATTTTTAAGCTTAGGTCTGCAGTAAAGGATTCCCACAAATCCTAGAAAGCTATTTTCTACTGTGATTTTTGTCATGTACGGTTTTCATCTCAATTGTAAAACTTGCAGATGGAAGGAATGCAAAAAAAAATATTTTATACTTCTCTTGTATTTCATAGTGACATTCTTGAATTTTTTCATTTCCCACTAAAAGGAAATTTGATGCATGAAAACAGAAATTTTATACTATTTTATAAAAAATGTGCAGGATATCTCTTTCACCAGCAAAGTAGGAAGCCTAAAGTACAGCGCCTTAAAACACACACAAAACCAAACCTTCCTAGAAGCCCAAGTGCACAGTTAGGCACTTTGCTGCATGATTTCTAGGAATTTTCAAGGGCATGGGACATAGCCAGGCTCCACAAAAGTTTTGGATAGGCTGGATAACAGATTTTAACCAAATATTGAAAACAATTGACAGCATTTTTTGCCCTTAAAGCTTTAGCAGGTCATGGTCAGCCCTAGTACTCCACAGGTTTACACAGATCTTCTTCAGTCTCTACATGGGCTAATGCTTTCGTTACCAAATTAATGTGTTAATGCAACATTTCAATTTATTTTATTTCTTTTGGGCAAAAATTTCACAGACCTTTTCTATTGACTGGAACTATTCTTTCCCTTGCAATAAGGTACAGCATTAAATTAGCTTATGTGACTATACGCCAAAAAGCAAATACAACATTATTAAATTCTGACTGGAGGATGCCTATATATATATACTTTCTTCCATTTTCTTCCACTCTGGTTTTCTATTTTGATGACTATATATTTCTTTCATGATGCACAATCCAATTTCTGAAGAACATTAAATAATAACTTACTGTTGACACTAAATTACTAAAAATGACACTATAATTATCTTGTTCTGATGCTTTTTATGCTAGGTTTTTTATTATTCTGATCATATTGCCTTATTTCATTTTTCCTGAGCTAATATTTACATTGTACTCTATCCAAAAAGTCTTTCACACAGAGCCAGCTAATAGAGAGTAACTGGTTAGGCAATATTACAGTCCATGCAACCTGCAATACTACTTGTTTAGAAAAACTAATCTTAACACCTTTAAAATAGAAACCCTATTGCTATTCATTGGAACACACTGACTTG
Organism: Scytalopus superciliaris; assembly: GCA_013400415.1. Classification (NCBI taxonomy): domain Eukaryota; kingdom Metazoa; phylum Chordata; class Aves; order Passeriformes; family Rhinocryptidae; genus Scytalopus; species Scytalopus superciliaris. Next base: position 151,036 of record VXBX01000106.1, on the reverse strand, counting down.
AACAGGAGTTCATTGCACTGAAAAATAAAATATCAAGTGTTTGTTTTTTTGTTTTGGTTTTTTTTTTAATGCATCTGACTTCCTGAGTAAAAATAGTATTTCCTACATGGTAAGCTAAACCTCCAGCATTTTCACAAGACTGAATAGAAATCATTTGTATTTGCCATCAAAATGTCATTAAAACCAACAGTCAGTAGCAACAATTGGTAGGACTTCAGACTTCAGATTGTGGTTGGAAATATATGTAAGTATATGCAGTGGAAGAGAATCTGCCTTCTTGCATTTCACAAAAATATATTGAAATGACATTTGTACAATTTTTTCTTTGTCTAAAAAAAAATAAATCTGTTCAGGTGTAAAGAGACAGAAAAAGAAGTTGGTAGACGTTCAGCATAAAACTGCATGCAGTCTTAAATAAAGTGAGTGCTTCTAAGATCAAACTGTAGATGTTTAGGGAAGAAATTATACACTAAAATCAAACAACTATTATTTTAGCACCTTTTGCAGATATTCACTGTTTCTTTGGAAACTACCAATTATAACAGCTGCAGTTTAACCACCAGCAAAGCAAAACCATATGGTGACAAAAAACCTAACTTTGACACATACCCCCCCAGACTGAAAACAGAGTTAAACACACAGTTGCACCTTCCTATGTCAAGGGCTTGACATTTTCAGACCATTCCTAAAAAATAAATCACTTTAGTGTTTCTTAAAAATGGTAACTTAAAAGACATCCTGATTCTGCCATGTAAGTGTCACTGTGCAGTACAGCTGACCCACAACTTAATCAGTAGCCATGCAACGCTGGCCATAGCTGATGGGATAGAGAAACACTGTGCAAATGTCAGACAGGGCTTTCTGTGGCATTCCACAATCAATGTTTTAATGTAAAATTTTGTCAGAAAAATAAAAAAAGCCAAACTAGAAATCAGTTTTAAGAAAATCTGTATTATATTTAAATTAGCATAAGTCGCTATCTAAACACTGTGCTATAATTTGTCTTCTTTTCACCATCCACCAATGATCCTCCACAATTTTTTTTTAAATACAAGAATTATTTGATAAAAACCTTGAAAACCACTTTTGCCTCTCTCCCACAAATTTATGAGTTCAGAAATTGTAATTTTGCTTCCAGTGGAAACAACTGGCTAGTGTTCATAGTCAAATAGTCTGTACAGTCAGCTCAGAAAGTCTTACTTTCTGATATGATCAGTAGACTAATAGAGAATAGAGACAATAGGATTGATGCAGGCATTTTAATGAAATGTGTTTTCTGCTTTCTCTGTTCCTTTACACTGTTCTCTCCACTTTGCTGTTATAAATCTTAACTGAAAAGAGAAAAATCTCTTAGCATGGTTTTTACCAACCCAACCACATTAGTCCTCTCATTTTCATTTCCAGCATAATCCCATTAGTGTTTTAATGTTTGTCTGTGGCACTGCAGCTTCCATTTATAACCAGGCATCCAACAAGCATGAAGTAGCCTAAGTGTATAGAAAACAAATGTATATAGCAACCTGGTAACAAATTTGCTCACTAATATACTGCTTGTTTATTATGACTCCAGGTACAAACAACAACTCAATGATATTCCAAAATGGTATTTCATTATTAGGCAAAACAGAAGGCATATCTCAGAAAAAAAAGCAAACCCAAAGCATTTGCTGCATAACATGTTTCAGTGAATGCACAAGTGGTATTACAAATATTTGCTTTTGAATATTTTTCATTCCTAATTTCAGTATGTGTCTTCCAAACACCCAAGCTGATTTTGAACATTTGCTGTTGATTAAAAACAAACAAACAAGCTCAAAACAAAAAAGAACCCCAAAACCCCACAAAACAATAACCAAAAAAGAAGAAAACAAAAAAGAAAAAAAAAACACACCACCACAAGACAGAAATATAAAGTAGCTCCCCCTGTGTCATACCTACAGAGTTAAAAAGGGCTAATTCTTTATCTTGGAGAGTTTAAGGTAAGAACACTTTGGTGTAACAGATGGTGTAACTTCTAAAAGGGTTTCTCTCAGCCATAAAATGCAATCTTTCCAGAGGGAAAGATTCTTCACTGCCTAGAAGTGCTTCCATCAAGACCAGGAAAATGTCTGCCTTTGCTTCATAGGAAATATTGAGTGCCTCCAAGAGCAACATGCAAGAAAACCCCTGTATTTTTATGAGCAAGTGCCGCTGGGGGCAGGAGTGGGAGCAGATCAAGTGTTTCATTTTGGGCAAAAGTCACAGATGAAAACAGTGAGTCAATTCTGAAATGGGGCTACAAAGATTATTTCATCCCAGATTAACAGAGCTTCTTTCCACTAGGGGATCCTCCAGTTTCTCAGCATTGGCCAAGAACAGCTTGCACTTTTCTGTGGCTTCCTATGGCACCAAGTTACACCACACTACACCAAACCACTCCCAGCTATGGAAACTATCCAAACTATGGGGAAACATACTCTGATCCAGCCTCAGCCTCCATGCTGGCAGCATAGACTACCTGAAAAACCACTACAGTATCATCTCTAACAGCATCTTTGATAATAAAAGCAAGTCCACGTGACAATTGTCTAAAAAAGCTTAATGTAAATCAGTATAAATCTTCAGCAAGAAGAACTAGAAAACACAGGGGGAAAAAAGTGTTCATTCATTTATTATATGAGCAGAATTAAAAACCCCGTAGCTAGCATGAAGATGACTTCATGTTCCTACGCAACACCAATGATCATAGATCAGCTCCTGCCAGAGATACAATGAAAGCAAGAATGAACAAGGCAGATTAGAAGAACAAAGCAACTCATGCTTTAATATGATATTAAAAAACTGTTAAATAGCCCAAAATTTCATATAGAAGATTCACAAGGGGGAAAAAAACCCCAAATCATGTTTTTCTCAAGTTTGCTTACCTTATGGACTAAGGCTAAGTAAGGGATCAAAAGTAATCCAGACAAGGTAGGGGGGGCCTCTCCTGGATGAAGTTACTCTCAGGACTTCCATTGCTTTTCCTTCCCAGCATCCCCACACCTTTCAGTGTGATACAAACTTCATACACCAGTGCACTAAATATAACACTTTCATTGAAATCAAAATATTTTGGTCAGAAGTAAGAGCAAGTGGCACTACCTATACTGTGCAAGCAACAAAAATAATGTATATCTCTTTTTTTTTTTTTTCTATATATGTGATCTTTTTCAGAAAAGATGCCAATACTACAAGTAGCCACTTCCACTTCTTCACTTTTATGGTTATTTTAGTAAGATTATCTTCCATTATGCATTCAGTGTACAAAAACTTGCAGCACATGCACACATCTACGCAGCTAAAATATCATATACTTGCTTTGTTGTTTATTTTGATTTATGTTAATTAAACATCTTCAACTGTATGCAGTGAAAATTACTTAGCTCCAAGCTATAGTGATTTCTTTTCAGAAGCAGGGCAATAATAAACTGTCAATGCTTTCACCAAAAGTTACTATTAAAATATGCAGAGAGATGTTTGCAAAGAAGAAAGAGCAACAGGGGACAGAAGAGGCAACCACAAACAGGCACATAAATATGCAGCTTTTAATACGCAGTCTAGATTCCTATTTTCATATTTTAAGTGCCCTCACCCTTGAGTGAGCACAAAGAATAGGAGTCACTTGGCAGATGTAACAGCATCAGTAACAAAAGTAATAACAGCCAGATCTTGCTGCCTCTGACTGACAGTTCACTTACCTGCCTTCTCTTTCTTTTTCGTTTCTTCAGTAACCACAAAATGTATTACATGTTTTGTACCGCATGTTTTGCTAGAGTGTAGGTGCACACAGGCAAGAAACAATTTCCCTGATGACACTACATGGAGCAGACTAAATGCTAGGCTTTTGTGAGGGGCCTGAAACTTAATTTGTGCAGCTTGTGAACCATGCAGTGGCACATGGTGCTGGCAGGGCTGCTCAGCTCCTGCCTTAATTCCATCTCAATCCCCTGGCTGTGATTACATATTCCTATGTGCCTCATCTCAGGGGCAGGTGCTTTCAAAGTAGATTATACTAACAGCAGCTGTTGACTAGTTAACATCCCAGCTTGACAGACTCCATCAAAAAGAGTGGACAAGACTCTTGTTTTGGGCTGTTTCATACATTTACAATTTTTGCTTTGATTTTGATCTCATTACAGTAAGTACCAAACAACAAACAAAGTAACACCTGAGAGAAAAAGAAGCAATGTCATATCCAGTATTTTGTCACAATCATGAACTCTTTTATAAAGCTTTATACAATATACAGATTCTCTAGGTCTGATAATTGGAAACAAACTCAAAGCATATAATATAGATATGTGTGTGCATGTGCACTGATCTGTGTGCATTTCAAGAGAGACATATTACATTTAAAAATGTTTTGCCTTTTCTAAATTAAGCCTGTAGTTCCTGTGAGAAATATAGCATAATTATATGCATAAAAAGCAATTATCTACTAACGTTTCATTTCTGTCCTTTAAAATTTTTGTTAGATAATAATCTCAAATAACTAGTCGATTTTTTTGAAAGAATATTTATGATTCTGCTATATCATTGGATCCATCTATGTCCCTGTAACATTTGTATGACCTTCTACTATTGAAGCAAGTAATTTATAACACACACCAGGAGAACTGATTTTTTCTTTTGTATAGGTGTGTGTCTTAGAGAGGTATTCAGAAATTCAGCTATCAAGAAATTCAGCTGTTCTTTGTGAACACAGAGCACTCAGTGATTGAGACAATCACAAGCTCATGGAAGGACATATACATTTACTGGTCCCATAAAGTGGTTGTTGTTTTTTTTTCCCTCTGGATTGACCTCTTGCCTTTTGTCCCCCCTATTCTTTAAGTGTTGAATTGCTGTTCCTCAAGCCGCTGAAGGTGTCCCATGGGACAGGAAGAGAGAGAGCAAAGATACTGTTTCCCCTTTATCCATCTCTCCTCCATATTCTTCCAGCCTATCTTACCTTTCAATATACTTTACAATAATTTCTGTGACAAGTCTACATTTCAGTGGTATTTCACTGCCCCGAAAAGTGTTCATTTATGACCAAAGACTCTACCATTTGGCAACCAGAAATGTTTCAGTGCTCTTAACAATGATCATAAACAGCAGAGAGCACAAAGTCTCCTTGAAACCAGATGAAGCTCAGCTATACCCCAGAGGTGCAGCCAGTGAAATAGGCAAGAATTTTACTTGTCCTGACAAAGCAAAAAGAGGATAATATTAATGAACAACTACTTAGAATTTTCATTTCAATTAAAGCAAGTTAATTACATTTAAAAATAGGAAAGAGGATTACTAGCTGGATTCTTGAATGAGCAAGCTAAGTAATGAGTTTGGATACAAAATACTTTGTTTAACAAAACCAGAAAGAGTGTTTTTCTGCTGCTGCATCATGAGAGGTGGATTTCAAGAAAGATAAACACAGAACAAGTCGCTGACCTTGGATTTCCTAAGAATTATCAGTTTTTCTTAGAAGATTTTAGCTAAAAATCCAGTTTCAGATTTGCCATAAAGTATTCTCTACTTAAAATAAAGAAGGACAGAGAGCTGCTAGAGTGTCTGATAGACATTTCGTCCCCTAGACAGAGGGTTGGGTGATGCAGAATTTTGACCTTTTCATACACAATTTGATTATGGTACAGATAATTCAAAATTATGAATCTTCACCTATGGAAACGTTAGAAGGGCCATGGTCAGTGGGGAAAGTTGTTAATTTAGCAATCAACTGCTTAAGGAAGTGAATCAAAAAGGATTTTTAAGAAGAACCAAACAAATCATAAACCAAGTATTACGCACTGGCAAGAGGCATGTCAGCTGATAACTAAATACCACTTAGCCAAAAGACAAATCTACTACCTTTTAGTTTAAATGTTTGCATACATATTAAGTGCCATTCAACTATTTCAAACTCTTCTACTGGCTCTTGAAAACTGAATAAAAGCTGGACAAGTTTTCATGATCATTATAGTCCATATTTGTATAGTCCCTTTCTAAGACTTTGCTCGTAAAAAAAGTGAGATAAAAGCCAAACCTACAAGTAAGATAAGTGTGTTGCAAAGTTCTCTGGATAGAGCTTTCCATCTCTAAAGACTAATAGATACTTTTGAAAAGCAAATAATAAGCCAACTCATTATTTATATCAATAGTGATTTTGATTGATTAGTTGTTTTGGGTAGTGTTTTAGTTTTGGTTTGATTCTGCTTCAAACAAAACCCAAACCTCCAGACTAGGAGTCATCAATGTTTCTTTCCCTCTTTTGACTGGTGATTGAAAGTGTCTTAGGGTCATGCCACACCAACAAAATTAATACAATCTTCATATACAAATATTGATAGTAAGTTTTAGACTTGACAGAAAAGGGTCAGAAAATTTAAACAGACATTAGTTCTCACTTTCCAAGGTTCTGCTAAGAAACTTGGAAAATTACAGTTCACCAGCATTTAGAGTAAGATAACCATATAGCTACTTATTAGTAACTGAAAGCAGAATAAATTCAAGGAAATTTTGATGCCCAAGTCACATAAATATTGTGCAATTGTTTCACTCTAGAAGAAATTGGATTTTCTGCTTCACAGGAAACATTGATACTTCATATTAGTTTCCATCAGTTATTGGAAAAAATGGATAGATGTTAATATATACATAATTATGTATTTGTAGATTATAGATCTAGAATTCTGGATTACAATGAGATTCAAAAAAACATTTGATTGAGAAGAGGTGATACACTAAGGTTGTTTGTTGAGACCACAAATTTTTCAGAGCGCAGAACTCCTTGGAGGTCTCAATCTATTTTAAGCAGAGTGTGCTTGAGACCCTGGATAGAAAACATTTGATCATGTAGCTCCTTTTAATAGCTAACATCAAAGTCTACCTTATAGCAGTCACCTTCTTTAACACCTCCAATATGTCTTTCAGAGCTCCATTCCAGATCCTCAGTGACAGTATTTCCAGTTTAAATTTATCCAGAGAAACTATTGTCCTTAGTTTATGTTGTTATTTTTCCCGTCCTCATTTAAAGAGAACTTGGTCTTGCTTTAGCTCCAATAAATAAGGCATGTTTTCAGTGTAGCCTTGTAAAATAGCTTGTTCAATTTCTTGCTGATCTTTCTTTGCCCTTATTCCTGCCTAAAGCCATCACTCTTGTGCATGTTGTCTTGAGAAACTGCAGGCAGTAGCTCAAATAAACTCCCATGAGGGTTTCTCTCCAGCAGAATCCTAATGCATCCCGCCATCATATTTTGTATTTCCCTAAGGAAAATTTTACTATTGCTGACTCTTCAATTTCTATCATGGGGTCACTACAGAAAATTGCTGTTCAACTCTAGTAATCTAAGAGACATGTAACTCTTCTAATGTCCTGCATAAGAAACAGAAACGGTTCTGTTATGCAGGTTTTCTTAAAAGATAAACATCTGTTTCATTGTTTGTTATGCTTAACCCACACTCTGCTGGAGAGATCAGTTATATAAATGTCTAAATGCTGGATCATAATAGTAACAACCATACAGCACTACTTGTTGTGCTGGGGAGAAGTTGCTTTAGCCATGTGCAGGTGCAGCGTGTCACAGAGCATATCCAGGAGCCAAACCAGGTAACACCTTGCTCTGAACAGTCCATTACAATTAATTCCTGTTGCTGCAATTACTTTATACTTAAAAAACCAACAGGCCAACTCCCCAGCCCGAAAATATAAACAGTTCAGACAAAAGCACTTGGAAGCTGAAAGCTGAAATCAGAGCACATTCAGGGCACTGTCTGGAATCCTGAATAGCCAAGTTGAGAGATTCCAGCCATCCTCTCTCACTATTATATGGTCCAAATGCAGAAAAGTTGACTAAAAGCAAATTATGCCAAATCCAGTTCCCAGCCCTCTAATCCCAAGAACAGATAGTAGAAATAGATGTGAGCAATGAAATAATGAAACTTGTACTGGCTGGGTCAGATACAAATTATATTTCTCCTTGTTTGTTTTTCTGTTTGTTTGTGGGATTTTTTTTTCTTTTTTTTTTTTTTCTTTCAGATTTCTGCTATTTTTCATTGTAAATATGAACACACACAAATTTGAACACACCCTACACATCCAAAAAGTGGATTTCAGAAATCACAAAACTTCAGAGCAAACTTTTTTCCAAATTCAGTTTGCAAATCTGAAGGAGACTTTGTCAAATCATCCTAAAATTGTTTCTTTCAGGATCAGCTTCATGTCATTACCTGAAGGCCAGAGGTAGAGCAGAGGTGGAGTTCTTCAGTAGATCAGGTATTTGAACACTCACATAGAAGTGGAAAGTCAGGGCTAATTGTCCCTCTGCTTGAGAACAGCTGATGTCACTGCTTTCAGGGCACCATTTTAAGCACTGTCACAGAAGATAGGAGAAACAGGTGAGGGGATCGCTAGACATCTCAATTGCCTATCATCACTGCCTCACTTAGGAAAGATAATTAAAATATTCACACCAGGAAGGGTATCTTCTCATAGGACTACACTTATGGTCCTGACTAGCAGTCTAAAAAGTCATCCTAGCATACTTTCAGGTTATGCAAGAGATTTATAAAAAAATAATTGCACCATAATAGCTAAACACATACCTCTAAGTTCTCATAAGAGAGAGGACATTCAGTCCAAGCTATTCGTTCTGATCAGTAGAAGGAATTTCCTCCAAGGGCTGGTACCAAAACCAAATATTTTGTTTTGTACTACACTGCCCTGGTCCCCAAACAATCCATGTTGATGTGTCTTTTTTTTCCCTACCTAGGGTTATAAAAGCTTTCAAATTCAGTTTGGACTAAACCTCTGCTTAAACTTTCCAAAGTCCAGTTACTGGCCTGAAAAGTTATGCAGCCCTTCTTTTTACCTTCCTTTCATCCTCTTTTCATTCCATTCTTTGCTCTCTCCTGTCACCTCCATCAAGACGTACTAAACACATTAATAGA
>VXBX01000106.1:111258-135167 GCA_013400415.1 Scytalopus superciliaris | reverse complement strand
AAAAAGAGGAGAAATTATATCCTCATTGATTTTCAGTATATTTCTCTCTGTTTTAATTCCAAATACGCACACTTGAAGACTCTCTCAAATAAATATTTCATTCCAGATTGAAGACAGAAGACAACTTGTAAAAGACAAAGATTATTGAGTCTTCTGCAGTTAAATTGTCCCATTTCTGCCAACGTTGTATTGACTTGGAGAGTGCTATTATGCACATTTCCAGCAGCCTCTCATTCACTCCTCTAGCAGGGAAATTAGGCAGACTACTAAGAAAAAGAATCAATAATGTAAATAATGAAGGGGAAATTATTGAATTCCTTGTTTGAAAAAGTGATTATTTTTAGATTACTTAGAATAATTTTTAGCACAAGTGTAATAGCAACAGACTTAATTCATGCCCATGGCTCAATTCAAATCATATTTTCGTTCTTCCTTCCAAGGATTCATTAAATCTTTGATTAGATGAAGTAATTATTTCAGGTAGCTTTCCTAAAACACAATAGAAAATGAAACAACAGATAGAAGAATTAGTTATTTATGGTTAAAGGCCAGTTTCTGAAGGCAGTCAAAAGGAAGTCCACAATCTTAAATCTGTTTGAGAGCTTTCCAACTGACAACTGATTAAATAGGTACAATATACAAAAGACATGCACATTCTCCTATGTCCAGGTTTATTTCAGTGGTTACAGCATACTGCAGTTAAAAATTTAGTGCAGCCTGAATGCCTCTTAAATAATAAATAGGGAACATTTTCCTAACAAGAGTTCTGTGTTGTCCTGTCTCTTTTCTAAGTGAATGACTCGCATTTTGAGTTCCCTTTGCTCACAGTATCTACATATCTAGACATCTAAACACAGTGACAACTGGGATGTCTGCGGTTCAACAGTGCATCCTGCAGAAGTTCAGTGAGAAATAGCGTGAAAAGATTTTCCACTTCTATGCACATTATTTTAATTTCTTTCCTAAAAAAAAAACAAAAAGAAAGTAATGGGAATACATTTTTAAAACTCTTAAGAGTGTATTAAAAAACCCACACAGATCCCTATTGTGAAAAGTGTTGAAGAACTGGGTTACAGTACCTAAATAATGTAAAAATACATGGTCAGTACATGAGAAAACGGCAAACTCCCAAAGTTCAGTTTTTTATCTTTATTTCCATGGTCTTTGTTTTGCAAAAGAGAAACAATTACAGCCAAAAATTATGTCATGAAACAGAGATAGAAGTCCACACTACAATTGCAGTGTTTGTAATGAGACACTTCAAGTTCTGTCCGGTTCTTTGCATCATGTTTCCAATGATTTACCTGGAAAGGATTTGAGAAGAAGTGTTCAGATTAACAGAATAATCCCAATAGCACAGAACTGCACCAAGAAACAACTGAATAATTTAGTACTTTAAATACTCTTTGGGGATAAATCACCAAATATTTTTTTAAAAAAACTGATGTAAAACTTAACTAACTACAAAATCTCCTGCTGATGATCACAGCACAAAATGAGACACAGAGGAACAGTGAGAGCAGTAACAACCATTTCTTTTTAATTGCTCTTCAGGATCCAGAAGGATTCTGGGACAGTTATTCCAAACAACTATTTGTGACGTACTAAAAGATACTATAGGAATGACAGTCAAGATTAACTTTTTTTCTATAACATCTTAACAAGTCTTATAAATAAAAAGTACTATATCTTTTCAGTGTAGCAAGACTTTTGACAGTCTTGTGATTTTCTGAGAAACAGGTTGGCTAAACCACTGTCAATTAAACAGTTTTAAAATAGGTTCATATCTTCATATCATCACAGAGTAGTTAGTTAAGATTCATAGTAAAAATAAAACAAACTAGAAAAAATTTAAATGTGATGAATGAAATCAGCCAAGTGTCATCCAGTGTTCAGTTCTTCTCTATTTTCATTAATGAGTTAGTTAATGAAGGACTTTCCTTGAATTTGAAGGCAATATGAATAAAGGAGGTAGGAGAAAGGTGCACAATGTGCTTTCTCTGTTGCCAGGAAGGATGTGATTTAAAAAATTCTCTTGACTAATTGAAATCATACCCTGAATTATGCATAGGATGTAATTCCCTAATGGGGAAAAAAAATTGTTATTAGGTAAGAATAATCAGCTGGGCAAATACAAGCACTTAACGATGAGATAGAAAGTCTATAGAAAAAAGATGTGTGGGTTATAAAAGGAGATTTATTTGAAGTCTGGGGACACACAGTAACTGTACCAAATATGTGCTAAAAGCTTCCATAATAAGAAGACATTGTATGTGCTCCCCATTCACTCAAAATAGGACAAAAAGTAATCAAATTAAACTGTTTCAGATGTTAGTTGGAAAAAAAAAAAAAAAGAAAAAATCAAGAGAGTCATTCCTGAATCTCATACTACTGGTAATTTTTCAGAAGAAAATAGATAAGAGATGTTTGGTGTGGATTCGACCTTGCCTTGGAGGAGTGACTCAGGGTCAATGACTTCTTGAGGTAACTCTGAGCCTTATCTTCTATGATTATCAACTAATCTGTCAGTCCTCAACCCTGCACATTTCCACTGGAAACAACTCAGTCTTTCATTGCCTGCTAAATCACAAACTTTTCCCTAGCTATGAACTTGCAAAGTCCTGAAATAGGAGTTTCAAGCACCATGTTAATGTTATTTGTCCTTCTAGTGCATATTTAATAGCCACTGCCACTAATAGTCTGCAACAACATCTAATTATTACAATTTCATGAGAGGAAAAGTGCCAAGAACTTTAACAGCTTTAAGCTTAAAATCAGCAAAGAGCTGTCATTGTTTCTTCCATAATTTTTATTTTTATAAAGTATTAGATAAAATTCTGCCTCACTTGATGTGTGTCATCAACTTCAAAATCAGAGCTAACTGCAGTTTTCATACCCTGGAAACCAGCATGTCAGGAATTGAGCTGCAGTCATCAGTTAAATTAGCTCCGAACATGCTGGGCTGCTATGCTCCCATATTATTAATTTTTCATAAGCAAAAGTTGTTTCAAAGAATACAACCCATGCTGACTTAAAATAACTCTTTATTATCTTGTTATTTTGTCTTAAGATTTTGCATTGGTAGCCTGCATCCTCCACTACTTGGAACAACATAACGCCAAGGTTAAACTTAGTTTACATACGTGTCTTAGTTATGGCGACCAGGACCAGTTTATCACTGTGTGGGTTTAACCAAAACTGTGTGTTCTACACCCTCTGTGTCATTTCTCATGAACTGTTAGTAACTGATCATTTGCAGCAGCCTCCCAGGGCATACCTGACCCCTCAGGCTACAAGCTGGGTGTTAAAGGACCCTGCAAGACATGGGAATGTTTCTGTCTTCACACCAGTCAGTTATGATAACTCCCCTCCAGGGAGGCATTAGCACCTTCATACCCAGCCTGAGGGGTCATGTCTGCTAATGGGCTATTAGAGACTGGCACAACAGGCAATGACTTAGGCCATCAAAGATTCCAAAAATATCCCATAACTCACAGAGTTAAATCACCCATTGTGAAACTCTTCAGCCTGTGGGAGGTACTGGGCATTTCCATCTGAACCTAAGTATATATAATCCTCTGGTTTTTGGACTTCTGGTACCACTCATCACATCCAGAGGAGAGCCAGAACCTCAACAGGACTGCGATTTCCACTCTCGACCAGACTGTGACCATCATCCTCACCAACAGGTTTTCCTCTCCTTTTCCTTTGCACTCAGGAGGACCACAGGATGCTCAGCACAGAGGCCAACCAACACCCTTCTGTTCATGTCCCAGGTTGCTGGGTTATACATCTGTTTTTGTGCGTTAAACCCAATTTTTCTCTGTACTTTTTCTCTGTACTCTGTATTTATTGTAATCTCTTTGGTAAATTGTAACTCTGACTTGCAATCTCTTTTGTGCTGGGTTCATTTCTTCTGCCAGTCTACCTTTAAACCAGCACAATAGGAAAGCTCTCTCTGTCATTCACTCAGATTTTCTTGAAGGGAAATTGAAATGGTATAATGTTACTTTTACTTTGCTAATGACATCAACAGTTGACATATATACCCACTAATGTAACATTTTTTAATGCTTAATCATGGGCATGTGGATCAAGACCATAGTTAAGAGATAACTTCTTTTGCACTTCATGCTAAGAACACATATCCTGTATTAAGTATAAACCTAACTAATCCTTCTAAAATTTCAATTCATAACCTGGTAGAGGTACAATTTCTAAGCAGAGAAAAGTAACAGCTTGCAAAAAAAAAAAAAAAAAAAAAAAAAAAAAAAAAAAAAAAAAAAAAAAGCTGAAGAGGAGTTGACACTCTCCTTTTGCAATTAGCAAGGCCAAGCCTATCCTCTTTTTCATTAGCAAAAGCGTTGCCAGCAACTCCAGGGAAGTGATTGTCCCCTTCTGCTTGTCTTGTATCTAGTGTAAGACTGTCCAATATGTGAAAGACACAGACATACTGGAACAAGGTAATCAGACGACCACCAAGGCAAGTGGACACTACATCTCATGATGTACAAAGAGAGGCACAAACCTGAAATTTTTCATCTTGAAGAGCCTCAGAAAAGAGCTTATTTCTGCCTAGAACTCCCCACAACTGGAGCTGTTGTAAAGAAACATCCAGGCTCTTTTCAGAGTTATGCAGTGAAAGAAAATGCAGCAGCAGGCACAAACTGGAATACTGTTTTTCTCTATAAAGACGGTTGAAAAATTATAGAATTATAGAATGGGACCTTGGAGATCACCTAGATCTAAATTCCTTGCCATATGAGGCCTCCTTCCAGCAGACCAATTGCTCAAAGTTCCTTCTAAACTGACCTTGAACATTTCCAAGGATGGAGCATCCACAGGTTCTCTACGTGACCTGTGCCAGTGCCTCACCACACTTGCAGGGAAGAATTTCTTCCTAATAGCTAATCTAAATGTATTCTCAGTTTAAAGCCATTCCCCCTTGTCCTGTTACTACATGCCCTTGTAAAAAATCCCTTCCCAGTTTTCTCATGTGCCCACAATAGGGTCTTCCTGGAGCCTTCTCTTCTCCAGGCTGAACAAACCCAGCTCTCTCAGCCTGTCTTCACAGGAGAGGTGCAGAAAGGCAGAATTTGCCTGGAGACACTGTGAAAACTCCACCCATGTAGATTCTTAAAGCTCAACAGGATAAAACTGATCAACTTGACTAATACGGCCCTTTTCTGAGCAGAGGTGCGGACTAGAGGCCTCTGAAGGTCCCTTCTGATTTACATTATTCTTTGATTCTACGGTGTATTATGAGTTTTTATTATAAGTGATAAACCATTCAAATTTCTTGTGTGCTCTATCACCCTGCAGTTTTGTGAAGACTTTCACAAATATGTTTATTATGAATGCCTGGGTTTTGACCATTCATCTTCAAAAAATAAAGTTTCTCATTCAACTATGCCACCTGCAACCTTTTCCACTGAAGGTCTGTAAGGCAAATAAATGCATTTCAAAATGCCTTGTTTCTCAGGTTATTCCTGTCTTTTCAAGATTTTCTGCCATATAGATGACTTGTGAGCAACCTATTTCTCCTTTCTGGTTCTCCATAAGATTAAATACTTTAGGGTGAAAGTATCTATTTTAAGAACTAGGTGCCTTCAACTCTCTTGAGAATAAAGAAAGGATGGATGTCTTAAAATAAGCTTTGTTAATGACAATTCTATTACTGATAAACAGTGAAGGGTGGGAATATCAGCTTGAAAGAATGTATATTTTTTAACAAACTCTCAACCCTGTAACATTATTCATCAGTCTTTTCAGAAAATGTATAATTACAAATAAATAGTACTGAATCTAAAAGGTTAAATCCAATCACTGAGAAAAGTTAGGGTCTGGTTTATAAGGTCTGACCTTTCAAAAATATTCCTACAGCACAATGCAAAAAAATATATGTAAATAAATAGAACTTACACCATTTCTTCAGAGAATTACTTGCACAGTACAAAACTCATAGAGTGTATTTGAAGAGAAAATTGAGTTTAATTTATATATAATTTTGAGATTAAAATACACTAAATAAGCCACTGTAATATGAAGTTACTGAAGATTTTATCCACTTCTAATTAGAAAATGTTTATGCAACACTCAATTTCAGTTTTCTATTCACATTTTAAAATATAAACATTTGTCAGTGTTACAGCATTAAATTGTCTTTTTCACAGCTCTGGAAATAACAATTAAATGTTTCTCATTCTTTTTGAATATCATCTACTGCTTTGCGATTCTTGGTTACCACACCTAATTTCTGGCTGTTTAAAAATCTAAGATATGCAGATGAGAATGCATGCAGAAATTCAGTAATTCTGCATATTTTTGGGAAAGAAATCACAGAAACAACTTTCCATTAGTGAAATTCTGGAGATGGTGCAGTTTTCAATGAAGCTAATTCATGAAGACATGCCTGCACATCTCAGGCACCCTTAACTACAGTCTACTGGCAACAGATTTTTACTTCAAAGCTCAACTTAACCCACTGAAATTTGTAGAACTTCCTAAACTGGATTTTCCCAGAGACCTAAGGGATTTAATTGCAAGAATAGAAGTGTTAAAAGAACAAAACCATAAAACATATTTAGAAACATGGTGATTAGTTGGATGCCTTTAAAAAGTGTTTGAGAGAGACTGTAGGTCCTCCTGGAAGCTCCACAAAGGACTAGGATTCAAAGAATGCAGATGTAATAAGGGACTGTTACTCTCTAACCTAAAAATTCAGATTCTCAAAGCATTGATGAGCTGCCACATAACCTGAGAAATATGTGAAACCAAGTGTTGCAAACATAATAAAACAATAAAATTGCCAAAATATCTAAATTATCTGTTTCTTGGTAAATGCAGCAAGGTCCAGAGAGTCACCTACATGGGAGGGAATCACATAATAGAAAAAGATCATCCCATGCAAAACTTCTCTGAAATAGAGAAAACTCAAGAAAAGAGGAAAGAGATTCCATCAGATTTGACAGAAGTATTAGACTTCAGAAAGTTACTGGAAGTGCTCTCTATTTCCATGTCTAAAAGCAAGTTGAATCATCATTTTTAACTGCAATATTCAAGAACAGAGAAGTACACTCCTGGGCAAAACATTCACATACGGGTGAAAAGCAGAGACTTGGTTCACATCACTCAAAGCAACATCTCCAGATGATTAAAAAACAGCCCAGAGATACTCCAAAGGGATCTCTTTCTCTCTCACACTGTCTTCATCCACTGTTATGACCAGAAGACACAGGTTCATTAAAACAGTTGACAGTGGAAAGGTTCTCCTAGCTCAGTGTAGAAAGTAATGATCTTGAATGAGAACCTGTTGTTTCAAAAAAGTACTTTACACATGCTCATCTACCTGCCATATACATAACTTTGATCCAATCTCTAAGTCACTCCAAATTCAGCCTTCAGGTTCTGAATGTAGTCTAGGCATTCATATTCCCCTTTTCTCTTTCTGGAAGCTGAAATCCTTCAGTTTATGATTTTGCTGGATGGGGGAAGCAGCAGCTCTTTGTGCTCTTTAACATGGCTTAATTCCACTTACTAATTCCCAGGATAGCTGTGTAGGTGCACAATGTGTATGCATGCAGCACTTCTTAAAAGTTGTTCTGAGATATAAGATGGCAGACAGGTCTATATATAATAAACCCCCCTAAATTCTTGCATTTCCTTAGCAGTTACATAAGGTCCAGTGATGCAGAAAAACCCTTCTCAATCTTCAATTCTGAACCATGAAATTGTTTTATTTAGCAGAGCTGTAAAATGCTACATTTTAAATAGGGTCCATAACACTTCCAACAGCACTGTAAGTAATAGAAGAGCCTTGGAAACTTCATATATTTCTGTTCCATTTGAGTTTCCACCCTTCCAGAGTGTAACATTGTACCTTCTTTGTTGTTGCTGCTGAATACATTGGGAATTTTCTACCTTTGCAGCTCTAACCTTAGCTATGAGTTTGCTAGGAGTTTAACCTTAGCCAGGGAGTTTGTAGCAAAATCCCTCCTCATCCCACCCAACATAAATATGAACAGTCAAGGTTCCTGATCTGGAGAGCACATTGGTATAATTCACAAAGTCCATGGCAATGAGATCTTTTACAAGTCAATGGTTCCTACTACCAGTCAAAATGTATAAAAAGACTACTTCAGCACTTAATATCTGCTTAACAAATCACTTAAACACACTTAAGTGTTTGGCTGACCACAGAGATACTTTACTGACTTGTATCTTCGGGGAAGCGCTTACATAATTAACCTGCCAAATCTGCACTGACAGTCTGCTCCTGAGATTATTAACTTTAAACTGCTTCTTTGTCAAGAAACCTCAATTAATTTACCACAAGCAGAGTAGTTGGGAAAAATAAATCTCACCTTTAATGGCTGGATTTTCTCTGTTAGCTTCTGTTTTCAGCTCACAGCCCCAGAGAAGAAATTCCCCCAGAGTACTGCATCATGTACACCTGAAAACATTAAATAAAAGAGGTGTTGCCTGTTTCTGCTCTTTGTTAACTTCAAGTGGGCAGCAGCCCACAGCAGCAACAAAAGGATAAAACCTAGATTTGGACCTCTCATGAAACTCACAAAGCATGATGTCTGGAATGATTGCAATTAATTTGTTGCCCTCCTTTCCCAAGGACAGAAGCAGTGGGGGTAAGAGCATCACACTTGCACTAACCGCTTAGCTATAAGCAAGGCTTAAGTTTAGCATTTGGATGAATCCTTACAGCAGTCTTTGTGAACAAATTTATAGCTGATTTATCCTGAAAGTTGAAGTTCCTTGGGAACTGCCAAAGTACACGAGAAACCTAGGACCAGGAGGCACTAAACCCAATGTTTCACACATTGAACTGACCATTATCAGTGTAACAGTATAGAACTTAAAGCCAGTACAAAATCCTTCAGATGAAGAATTAAGAATTTAATAGGAGCCAATCTGGGATAATCTGGATCATTCAAGCTGTCTATAATTAGATATTGAAGTCTAAAGCATTGGGTTTAACAGCCTTTGAAAAACTGGTTCTACTTAGTAACTCCAGTGATGTCTCTTACTTACATAAGTATCTTTTCTTTTTAATTTACTTTACTAAGTTCCTGAATTCCACTGCACCCTAATGACACATATTTCTTCTTACTCACTTGCTGCCTTTCAATACTGAGACATCCCATTTGTTTTATCAAATGTAGGGATTTGAAATTCAACATCTGGTACCCTTCACTTTAAACACTATGTATTTCATGCAATATGCACATTTAGGCCACAACCAAGCCTTGAAAGCGAAGGGTTTCCAAGCCCACAGAAATGGTAAAATGCAGTAACTACTTATAAAAATAAATGTGAATGAAAGGTATTAATCACGGAAGCATAAATGTAACTTACTTTTAATTGCTGTTATGATCACTCCTGAGCAAAGTGGTAATTACATGATTGCAATAGCACCGGGCTGAACAGCTGGGCTGAATTATGCCTGGCACGCACAGTGACCCTTATGTTTTGCATTGATTTACAGAGCTTGAGCTTAAGAGTAACACTCCAGTGCTTAAGTACTATGAGACTGCATTCTAGAATTTTTCTTAGGCCTGAGGATTTTTACTGCAATCCTGTGCACTGATGTATCCTACTATAGAACTAAAGCAGCTGTGAGAGCTAAGGAAGTGGCTGGCTGGGCTGGCTTGCAGGTAGCTCATCACCTGTGGCTGGGCTGAGGCTGTTCTGTGCCAAACAGCCACAAAAGCTGTTTGGGGGCCAGTAAACACAAAATGTGAGGGAGGCATTAACAGTAAATGCCAACTTGTTTCAGCAACTTGTTTAACCAAATCAGAGAGGAGATCTTGAAGCCACAAGTGTCTGGAAAAGTGTGCATTGCACCTCATCTTCCTCACCTCCCCACTTTGTTTTCTCTCCTTACTTTGTTAAGCCATTTGAGTCTCCACTTGCAACTGAGAAGAAATAGCTCAAAGTACTCAAAGTAGTTTTGTTTCACCTGTCCAGAATCTTGGGTTTGAAGAGATGTTAATTAAAGACCAATGAACTGAGACCCTCCTTGCCACCAGAGTTAGTAGGTTATATATACATTTATCATCTTTTAAGTGCTGTTTTACCTGTCCTAAAGTAGGCAAACATTTTCAGTTGTACTTAATTTTGGAAATTTTCAGGGGCCTCAATTATTCTTGGTGTCTTTCTTAATTTTCTGCAGTTCTGAACAACATTTTTGAGAGAATCACCAGTCTTTGCAGAATACATTGCACAAGAAAAAACTGGTATTGCACACAATGTAAGCAGCTCTATGCAATGAGAAGATTTCTTTTTTTCCAGGGGGCTTTACTCTTATTAGCAAATACCACTCCAACTTTGTTCCTGAATAGTTAACAGCCACATTTCTAAAAATAGTATAGAGTAAATGTGGATGGGATGTAATGCTGCATAAAAAACCAGTGTGATAGAAAGCACTGTAAAGGTTCTATCTGTATTATTAGTTACAGGAAATTTAATAAAAGTCATCAACAAAACAGTTGTCATCATACTATTAGATAAGAATGGGGTTTTATATAAAAATGTTATTCTACAGTTTACTAAAGCAGCTGCCAAAAGTTGGAAAAATCGACCTATATTATTGAGCAGCAATAATAAACCTGACAGCAAATCAGTAGAAAGTATAATGAAACCTGTTGACGAAGGCTCATAGTAACTTCTAATGTATCTCATTTTCTATATCAGTTCCTAGAGGAAAGCCTAAAATCAGTCTTACTTTCCTCAGTAATTTAAAAAAAAAAAAAATTAATTATAAGACAGCTTTCCATTCACAACCTCTATCCTTTTCTTTTCTTACCACTGCAAAACTGTTCTAATAAAAGACATTTCAGTTAAACAGGGGAAACTGTGGATTCACTGCAGGTGGTTGAATTCACTGCAAAATGAGCCAAAAATTATGACAAATCCCATTGTGTTAAGAACTACATGAGAATATGAAAGTGCTACTTTTTCCTAATCCAGGTTCTTTATAGACAAATCTGAAAATGTTATAATCTAAACAGGGAAAGAATTGCGTTTCTGAAAACCAGATACTTTTAATTATATGCTAGATGTTTGGATTCCTTATTACAAGTAGATCAGCAGACACTTTCTTCACTCTATGAAGTCTTTTCATGAGCTATTCCACAATTTCTTAGAGAGAAAATCATTAAACCACTGTGATTTTTTGTTTGTTTTTTTTTTTTTTTGTTTGGTTTTGTTTTTTTGGTTTTTTGTTTGTTTTTTGTTTGTTTTTGGGTTTTGTTTGGTTGGTTGGTTTTTGTTTGGTTTTGGTTTTCTGTTTGTTTGATTTTTTGTTTTACTTGAGAAAACATCCAAATAAGGTTATTAAAGTAGTGAGGATGTTTTTATACTGCTGTCTCTGGAATGATTGATTGGAGTGTGGAAAGGGGTGGCCTGAGATGGACACAGAGGGATGAAATTTTTCAAGATTGCAAGGTTTTGAAAACTAGAATTTCTCAAGAGAGGATTATTTAAATTTTAAAAGCTTGTAGCTTGTGAATAATAGACATTCCTTACTAAAACATGTTATTATTTAATAAACAGCAAAGTCTAAGAGATTGGGGATCCCTTTAGATGCATATTCTTTCACAAATCTTAGAAAACTTGTTACTTGTTTACTCATTTTTAAATTTAAACTAATTACAAAAATATATGTATTATATATACACTATATAAGCATTAGACAATATTATATATCCCATATAATTAATTATATTACATATTATAACTCATTATTCATCATATATAACTCATTACAAAAGTGTTGTACTTAATATAAAAAAGAGTTAGAGGTCAGACATTTCTTACAGTCTGTCATGAGAGATGTACAATGATCAACACGGTGGATTTTAATGAATTCAGCTTTTCCCTTGCTTAGATTTCCCATCAAAATCACAAGGAATGTTGGTGACAAGAAAAGACCCCTCCTCTGGGGTAATTATTTCAAAATTCCTTATTTCTCAAAAAATGGTCTAGTATGGAATTGAAAAGTTAATTAATTTCACTTTAAATTTTATAACATTGTCAGAAAGGATGATGACTAGACTGGGAAAGCACGTGCTTTATGCTACATATTTGTTTCTTTTTTTTCATGTCTGAACAAAATTGGATGTAGTCACAGTCACCTTCTTCTGCTTTTCACACTTTTCCATTGAACACACAGGTTATTTGTAGGTACCATCTACTAAGCACCAATTCAAGCAAATATTGAACACATTGCTCCCACCAATTTAGAAAGTAAATTTTCAATTAACTCCACCTTTTTCATTCCTATTTTAAAGTTTAAGATAGGGGAAAAAAAAAAAAAAAGAAAAAGAAAAGACTAAAGGAATATATTTATGTGTTTAACAATCAAAAGGTAGTATTTACTATAAAAACCTGGTATAGTTTCTATTATTCTAGTTATCATCAAATTGGGATAGCTGTTATAGCCCAGTTAATTCCTCTATCCTTATGCTCACAAGTGTTTTTAGGTTTCAAGGTATTGTGGGTTTGACCTTGGCAAAATGCCAAACCCTGCCAAGACCCACAAGGTCCCAGTGAAAGGAGGGAAGAGAAAAAAAAACACAAAAACCTGAAACTGGAAAAAATCTATATACATATATTTACAGGAAAGTTACAATACACATACATGCAATATATGAAAAACCAACAATAACTTCATCCAAAGCTAGCCTTCCCAATAACACACAGATTCCACCACCTAAAACCCACAGGAAACAAAATTAAACACATTTCCCTGAAAGAGCACCCAACAAAGTAACATCAAACAGAAAAGTATTTACTTCCCAGAGACCAGAACTGCTGTGGGCATCTCAGCAGGGAAGCGGCAAGGCATATCGCTCTTGGAGCATCAACACGGAGTCCTCACCACCAAACCACACGGAGAGAGGGAGGGCAAGAGGAAATTAGACAGGAGAGTCAAATCACCAGATCACTGGCCCCAGCAGAACTTCGGGACATACAGAAAGAATTCAGTCGCCTGCCTGGTGAAGGAATTCTTACCTGGCTGCTCCAATGCCTAGACAGAGGAGCTGCTAGTTATGCCTTGGATGGTAATGACGCACAACTAGGCCCTGTTTCCAGAGATGCTGAAGCTGACAAGGAATTTACAAAGGCGCAAGGCGAATGTAGTCTGATGCTACGATTTCTCGGTGCTGTGCATGAAGTGTACCCATACAAGGAATATCTACAAAGCTTACCGAGAAAGTGGACAACTGCGGAAGAAGCTATCCAGTATTTACAAGAATTGTCACTGTTAGAACTTGTTTATGGTGAGTTTTGGGGCTTTGATCCTGCTACTTTTATGCTAGAGCATGTCAACTGCACGGTGCCCATGTGGGACAAGATAATTCAAGGTGCCCCTGCATAATTTCTCCATTGTTTAATAACACTTCTTCCCCCAACTGGTGAAGTAAGATACCCGACTGTAGGTAGAATGTGTACTTCGTTACAGACAATAGGAGACAGACTGAAAACTGCCTCGTCCTCACGAGCCAACAACCCACGACAAAAAACCAAACCAAAAGTTAATACAGAAAAGGTAGCTGAAAGTCACTGCTATCTTGCAAACAGAGATACAATATTTCAAACTCTTTAACATAATGAACAATCTTACTAGCAGGAGGTGCTACCTCTCGGTTGCAACACTGAGCATGAAAGTAAACTCAGTCTTTCACAAAAGCTTCATTGCTTAATGTAACTGGGTCTTCCTGAATTACTTCCTGAATTAAAAGCAAATGATTTAATATCCTCAATTCACAAAAAATCCTGTGTCATATAAGTCATAGAAACAATTTTCTTTTTCCAAAAACTCTATAAAACCTACACAATTGGTAATGTGCCACCTTGCATTGTCTTGCCTAGGTATTTCCAGAGGAAAGAGACAGCAAACCCATGTTACACCCACAAACCATAAACACTTTAAGTGGCATGGAAAATACTTTAGAAGAAAGCAGCATTTTATGCAGTTATTTAAATTTATTCCAAGCATTTCTTCCCAACCATTATTACTGAAGCACTTTAAAGTCTAGCTCAAAATCAAAAGTAAAAAAAATCCTTTGCATCTCACTGATAGGAACCATCACAGCCTTTTTCTACATAGTAAGCATTTTGAGTTAGATGTAACATGAGCAACCAACCACACAAAGGATAAAAGTAGGCACATGAACTTTCATCAGGCTCCCATCTGATGTAAGAGAAAGAAAACGGTATTTTTCCTCAGCTGAAAAAAATATTAAATTTATTTTTATTCCTGAATTAGCAAATGTGTAACTCACATCCACTATTCAGTTCATACAAAACAATTACACTCAATACTTTTTATGTTGAGTGTAGCATCTACAACTCATTTCCTAGTGACTGACATAATCAATACACATATTATAATTTTGAACGTATTTTTAACATTAGAATATATAGCATAAATATACACTTTTTCATCAGGTTTTAAAAAACACCTGAACTGTTTTCTGCATAATCTGACACCCAAGTGAGGTGTAGGACACCTCTCAACTAACTGAAAAATCGCAACAAAGCAAGCAGTTCCAGACTGATTGCTAAAAAGCTGCTGGATTAAACATCACATTTTCATAACAGTCTGAGATCATCTGACAATCCAGAACCATGCAGTTCAAATGTCAACCAAGTTTCAAGGCTGCTTGATAAGGGGGTCTGTATGAGTCAGGATTTTTTCTTGGTGTTTGCAGTTAAATAATATATATGATTCAATTACCAGAAGAAGCTATGCCACATTTAAATTCTTTAAAATGGTGATAAAACGGAATGAAAAGAAATAAACCCTAGTTGTAATCACCACACTCACTTATTGAAATACACCTACATTAAAAAAAAAAAAAAAAAAAAAAAATCAATTTTTCTCCAAAATAAAGCCCCATTTTTNAAAAAAAAAAAAAAATAAAAAAAAAAAAAAAAAAAAAAGTATCCATATTTCTGCCAAATGAAGTCCCATTCTTCTTACACCCCCTTAGTTATCGCTAAGTTTTTCACAGTGATGTTTCTCATCCTAGAAAATCATTAGCACCATCTGAAAACTTAGAGTTCCTTCAGCTAATTAACATGCAGTAGATGATGTGGTAATCAGCTTCTCAAAGTCTTCTTTAGCTTATTGATCAGGTATCTGAAATACTGGAGTTTTGAACAACTTGGAACCCAACAATAATAATCCAAAGAAATTAATGTATGAGTTTGCCCATCTATGAAAACTGTGAAATTGTGGTTTTGAAACTATGAACAGGACAGGTGGTCCTGGTCCGGAATACAAATGTGAGTAGAAAGTTAACCCATCTAACTCTCACCTAAATTTTTTTAACAAGACAACAAAATTTAAAATCAGCTCTTGTATTATTTAGTCATAACAGCTGATCTAATTCTGGGAGTCTTGAGGTCAGATTTACTTCATCATTCTGAGGGCAGTCATTGAAGCTCTGCTGGTGATATATGTGTTCTTTTCCTTCTTATCTAATGAGTATTCTTATAATGACCACAAGGAAAACTTCAGGAACAACATTATTATATTCTCATTTGATACAGTAATGTTATTTAATTCTTATTATTATATTTTGTACTCTTCCATAGGACTTATGTAAGCCCTAACTCTTTCCTCTTTATATCTGAAGGTCAGGCTGTCTAGGTCCTAGGAGTACCTGAATATTATCCACTATAAAGAAAAGAAAAAGCAACAAACCCTAATACAAGGATTATTGCTCTTTTTCTCTTTCAAATAGAGATGATGCTGTTTCCAAAGCCAATAATACTCTCCACTTTCACTAGTTTGTTCCATAAAAATGAGCATTTGTGCTGGATATGTGCATGCGCTTGGCCTGGCTTCATCTTGATTTCTCTAGCTAGCTTCCAAAGCAGCTCAGTACTTTCCTCCAAGAAGTGGTTTAAAAGGGAGGATCTCTGGTTTTAAAACCTCAAGGCAATGCAGCTTCCAACTTTCGGGCTCCAGCTGCTGGCTGAGCTCTAACCTCTATGTTTCAGGGGTGCACAGAAGTAACAGGGCAGTTGTACTGTCCTAGGGTGCCTTCCACAGAGCAGCCACACTTCTATTGGGTCATTTATGGATGCCAGGCTGGACAGCAGGTCTAACACTTGAATGACAGGATGAGTGCTTGAGGTGAAAATTCCAAGGAGGTTGAGGTACAAAATACTCCTACACCCTCACTGATGCAAAATTTGCTTCCAAATTTTCTTACCTCTGCAGCAAAAATCTTCATGAAACTAAAACTTTTCTGTTCATCTTTTTTTAAACATAATGCATTAAAAACATGACATTTCTACTTCTATCTGTTTGCTCTTTGTTCAACATAATGCTCAACTTTAGAAATACTTCCTTCAGGCAACATTGTAATCTCTCTTGCGAATTATCTGGATGTGAAAAAAACACTTTTATATATCTTGATATGTTGATTCTTTGCTAGCATCACTTAGCTGGGGTAGTTTGAGAGAAAAAAGCCAAGCTTCCATACTGAAAAGGGCACATTTTCCCCCTTTACCCTATGTTTTTATTCCCTTCTCTCCATTTAACATTTATTCAGGAAGTCGCTATAACTTAGAGAAAATTGACACCTTTTCACATTTGGTATTTTTCCACTGCTAATAAGGAGGCATCAATAAGCTACAAAGAAGCTATTGCTCCCAGAGTCAATGTCACCCCACAGAAGTCACCGGCAGCCACAAGAGGACAAAGGTACCCAGGAAAGACCAGGAAACTGCTTTCTCTGAATAAACGAAAAGCTCCACTTTGAATACAAAACTCACTTTGATAAGTTGCAAGGGTTCTCTAGCCTACTGAACACAACATACTTAATTCATATGAACCAACATTTGACATCTGGAAGTAGATGAGTGTCTTCAACTTTAAGCTGTCTAAATTTAGTCTCCATGCATATTAAAATATTAAGAGTCAGGGCTCTTCTCAGATATCAGTAAGCTGAAAGCTTCTGTGGTCACTATTGGTTTTAACTTCTGTTCTAGGTCAATACAGACTTATCAAAATCTATTCTTTCAGTTCTTTTAAAAGCTAAGAAAAATGTCAAAAATTATCTCTCCTCCTGTCACTAACCACAGTCAGTTTTTGTTCCTACAGAACTTAATGCTGTTTACACTTCTCATTTCAATGCAAAAGTAATGTACTATGCATGAAGCAAGTCAAGTACCAAGAGATGATTGTGATGAGAAGAGGTGACAATATCATATGGTTTTATGTTCAAAGATGTACAGCATTTATTAAAACAGAAAAGGAAGGCAGTACATTAACCTAAATAATTATCTCTTCTGTTAATAGTACCATTAATTCACATACTGATAATGACTTTCATATAACCTATCAGGCTGAATGAGTTTCATTGTTCTCAGACAGTCCCTGTGAATGTATTTAGTTTCTGTTTCACGCGTTACAACAAAAAGCAATAAAAATTGTCACTGCTTGGTTGGGGGGTGATTTCTACTTCTGCAGCATCAAATCTAAATTAGTCTTGGAATGTATCCTTGCTGTTACCTGCATGCACACAGTGGTACAGCAAGCATGTGCAGGAAGCAATCTGCACTGCAAACCAGGAGACACAGGGTGCCAAACAGCAGCTGACAAATCTGCAGGGATGAGAACTCGTCTTTTCCTGGAAAATCACCTGTTTGATGTCCCACTCCACACATTTCACCAAGTGTACTACAACACCACTGAAATGCTTTTAAGGTTATTTCTCAAGGGAACCATTCTGATCATTCTCCTCCTTGGCCATACACAGAGTCCAAAAGCAGGAAGAGCTTTGTTGCAGCTGCCTGTGACACCTCAGGAAGGAGGGGCAGGAGGCAAACAGTGGGAATGCACAA
The DNA here is from genome assembly GCA_013400415.1 of Scytalopus superciliaris. Taxonomy (NCBI): domain Eukaryota; kingdom Metazoa; phylum Chordata; class Aves; order Passeriformes; family Rhinocryptidae; genus Scytalopus; species Scytalopus superciliaris. Next base: position 117,287 of record VXBX01000106.1, on the reverse strand, counting down.
TGTGACTTTGCATGCATTTTTATAAGCACACTGCAACCTGCTTGAAAGTTTTACTCCAAAAACAAATACATGCAGTGTAACTCTATCCATGACATCTTGCCAGGAGAATTAAGAGGTTAAAGAATACAGGATAACTCCTTTAAAAAAAAAAAAAAAAGTGATTTTATACCTTTATGCTATTCTTCCTCTATACATATAGTCAAGAAATGTGATTTTACTAAGAAACCTTTTGACGAAAGTGCTAACAGTAATGAAAAGTCAAAGCTTCTCTTCTTTAGCCATTATTTCTTACCATAATATTTGAAACATTATAGACATCACCAGAAGTAATTTCATCAAGCTTTTGCTGGAATTATTTTACTCTTGAAATTTGAAATATTTCTAGTGTAATTTTATGGCAAGCTAGAGGGGAAAAGATTTCTAGCTTATGCAAACTGAAAATATATTTCCAACCATGTGTTTTGTTTCCTTGCATTCTGGTAAGCTCACTAAATTCACACACTGATGGTTGTTTGTGAATTTCTATAATAATGGTTGCTGCAGATTGATCACTTTATTTACTGTTGTTTATCTAATTCAGCATTAATTATCAAGTTTTTACTTCAGTCTTCCCACACGTTCCTGAAGAGATCATCATTCAATTCCTGAACAATGATTAGATCTGCTTCATAAAATTTCTTACTTGAAATATTTCTCTCTGAAGCACCTATGTAAATAAATGACAAAAATTAGAAGGTGTACAATAGATCCTTGTAAAGACGATGCTTGAAAAAAAAATGTAGGAGCAGAATGGAAGGAAAAAAACAACCCAGCTTTATACTTATAATTATCAAGTTTTCAGATAGATCTATTGGTTTGAAACCTGTTAACATTATTCTTGGGCTCTTTACAGGTATATAGAAGGCAGATATGATCACTACACAGTTAGGCTCTATTCTGAAGACATTAGATTAACTCACAGAATCATAAAATCACAGAACATCTTGAATTGGAAGGGACTTACAAGGATCGTCAAAGTCCAGCTCCTGGTCTTGCAAAGGACACCCCAAGAGTCACACCATGTGCCTGAGAGCGTTGTCCAAACACTTCTTGAACTGTGGCAGCCTTGGTGCTGTGACCACTTCCCTGGGGCGCTCTGAGTGGAGAACCTTTTCCTCATTTCCTTGTATGTGCAGTCAATGTGTTTCTCATTAAGAAGGAGTTCAGCTGGGTGTTTGCCTCATGGTGTCAATGTAAGTGTGTTTTTGACAGTTCCCAAGGTTAGAACATGCTGCTTCTTAAATCCTGAAGTGAATAAAACATTTTTCAGGCATTGAAAATTACTCAGTCTTAAATCCTGTACACTGTAGCAATATTTTTGAAATGTGTATTCAATTTTCTGGACTCCAAAGTTCTAGAAGTACTTTTAAGGCACAAAGTCATCAGTAAGTTCACTGTGAAAAAGGAAATATGGATTTAAAGAGAGTAGAATTTGGAAGCCACTTGTGTTGTTTCTTATTGGATTTTCTTTCAGAAGCAATAAGAAAACACATAAAGAGCAGATCTTAAGTTGGAGAAAACCAAAACAAAACCCCACAAGATACTTCTATTCCAAAGTGGTTCTAAATTATTCTCAGTTCTTGCAAACACAGAAATGGGCTGGTGTAATCTTTCAAGCTAAATTTTTTCACTAGTAGAAAATTTCCTTTCAATTATTGTCCTTTATTTGCTATTGGTAGAAAACATTAGTTACTTTTATGTTTCCAGAATACAGCTAATATTTTGAAGAACGTCTCTCATCCAGAGCTTGTAGGTACTCAATCTCTCTCCATTCCTTAAGCTTTTTGCAAAAAAACACTGAAGACACATTGGTACTAGAGGTCTTAATTTATCAGGTCACTTTAATCTCTCTCATAGAAAGAAAAAAGTTGTAATACAAGTCGTATGAAAAGATTCCTTTTTATAAGTCTTTCTTAATAATTCAAAAGGGAACACTACTTTATGGATATTTTATATTAAAAATTGACAAGCAGTACCTGTTTTAAGGTTATAAAAATAAGCAGAACTGTATTCACAGATGTTACTTACCAAATTATGCCAGGAATGTTAAAAAAAACACTGACTATGACCCAAAACAATTCAGCCCCTTCTCCCTCAATGACCCACACTTTAAATGAAATCTCAGCCTGTCATTTTACAGTGTGGAACAGGAGGTTTTGGCAGTAGGTGACCACCAGCCATACACACGTACAGGGCAATGACAGCAAACACAAAGCCTTTTTGCTCCATAGCATACCAACAATCCAACATGCTCTCAAAGGTACAATGAGCAAATGATTTTAATTTCCCAGAATTGCTACTGAGGGCATACTGAAAGTGGTGCCTACTCCCTGAACATGAACATGTGATGATATTTATAGGTATAGCTGAGCTTACACCAGCATCATCTTCTGATGTTTTATTGTAATAATAATAGGAATAAGAACAATAATAATAAATACAAACACACTTTTAGATTTGAAGCTTCCAAACAAACCTACAGAAATTCCCTCTCACCTCCTTATAAATCATGCACAAGAAGGAATTCAAAATACATGTTCATTTTACCTTCTCCACCCCTCCCTCACTGCAGAGGCGGATGGTAATGGATCATGTCCAGGAAGAAGAGAAACACTCTGGCAGGGAACCTGGCACAGGGTATCATCCAACTCTCCTTCCTGCACAGAAACTATCTCACTCTGTCCTGCCACAATTAAGCTGCTTCTGCTTTCCAAGGGAGATGGAGCATTTTTCTACAAAGACACTTGACAGAGTAACACAGAAAGTTTAACAAATCTTCAAAGGCGAATCTAAAAGATAATTGCTACAGCTCTAAGTTTTTCACCAAATGAAATCAAACAAGTTACAGCACGTGTTTGGTAACCCACTGACTTTCACTGAAGTCACGGGAGCTCTCATCTTTAACAAGCCAGTTAACATTGTAAATAACCAGGTTTCATCCAACACCAACTCTTTTTCTATTTAGGGTGCCACTGCATGAGACGGCAAGTCCCCTGTCTATTAGCTCTTATAACTTGGATTCAAGGAATGAAATACTTCAGCTACCAGCAGTTTTCAGATTTCTTTGTGCCCGTGACAACTCTTTGTTTAAAGCAATTTAGCTAACTCTCCTGAGCAGATGAAATGATTTGCCTCACTAATCTTTTCTTCACTTACCAAGCTGTTAGTGTTTATATGGCCACTGTGCATCTGATCTTTCATCTAGGAAGGAGAAAAAGAGTATAAATATATAAAAATGTGGGGGTTTGTGTCTCTATATACACACACTGGACATTTCACAGGAATCTACAGCAGCTGTGCAGAGAGTTCCTGGCACTGTGTTTAATGCAGCATTTACTAAATGACATATAACAGATTCTTTTCTTAGACCACACTGTTTTCCTTCAGTATAGCACTGCAGTTGATTGGTCATTATTGTGTATGTGAGAGATATAAGACATATTTTTCTCTGCAGAATCCTAATGATTAAATGGACTCAACATATGCAGTTTGTCTTCTTTCATCTTTATAGTTGTACATCTGAACTTCACTAATTCCTGATAAAAGCCACAATGTACTTAGTTGCAATTCTATAATACAAATATATACATAACCTCAAACCTATATAGATTTTTAAATTAAAAAATCCAACTAAGAAATAACATCCATTTTGCTGACAGAAACAGAATATTAGCCATAAAACAGGAGGATCAATCCTGCTACATATTTTTGACATAAAATATTCCTTCGTGCTGCTTCTTGGGAAGTAATAAATTCACTGAGGTGTTACATTAATCAGGCCCCCTACGACAGCTTTAATATATACCTTCTTAAATGAAACTCATTGCTTTACAGGCACATAATACCATTCCTCTGTCAGCTTTTAAAGGCAGTCTTAAAGCTCTACAGAGGAAGCAGGTGTCACAGGAAGATCTCTCATTGAATATTCATTGTGCTGCCTGTAGTATTTTGAAAATAGCATCCTCTCTAAGAGAAGGCAGGGAGAGATTGCAGAATATTGCCCTCCTCAGAGAACTTAGTTCAAGCAATAATGATCTGAATAGCAGGAGGTTTAATCTAGTACCGACTTGCAAAAGTAGTTTCATAAAAAGGAGAAAATGGCTGGTTACCTTGTCATTTTATTTCATCAAGAGACAAGAAAAAATATGCATCACCAATTAACATACTTAGTGTTAAATTGTGAATTAATATACAAAAATATAGGTAGAAGTATATCTGAAATCCATAATTATTCATTCATATATTCTTTGGCACATATTTCTATTCGTTCCTTGTTGCTGACATTCTAAGAACATGATACTAGTTCACAATCCCAAATCAAATAAACAATAAATTACTTTTTGAACCGAGATAGTGTTGATGAATGGATTATTCTTATGATATTGGTAATTTACCTATTTAGATTATTTGGACCCCTTGATAACAGTAGCTGACATTACCCATCACTAAATGTTGATGGCTTTTATCTTATGGCTTGGTAAGTGTTTGAAGAGCTTGAATCTCCAACTCTTGGAGAGCAAGAAGGCCTTCTTTGAAGAGGCAGAGGCTGTAGGTTTTCATTTATTTTATCAGTCACACCTCTTAACGTAAAATAGAAATATGAAAATAGAAAGACTAATTTTGCCACTAAGTAACGGTATCAATAACAGACTATAGAAAGAAAAAGTCACTCAAAAATTTGATGCAAAGATTCCTGCATATTTAGCACAGTCATTTAATCCCATATGTGTTCAGATAATATCTTTAAAACATTGAGAATATTTTTCAGTGCTCTGGAAATGGTTGGAGACAAGCAGAAGATGAAGAAATGCAGGAGAGAAGAAAAGGATGAAAACAAAAAATAGTCTATTGTATGCGAGGTACCCTTGGAAGGGAGGACTACAACAGGAGTACAGAGGAAGGACAAGGCACTGTAATAGACAAGAAACAAGAGTTATAAGTCACATTTTCACAGCTGCAGCCAAATTCCTCTCAGTAATCAATCCTCTCAGACAGTCCTCTGTTGTTTGAGGAGCATGAGGACTGTCAGGTTGATCACTGGCAATGAAATAACTCCTGGCAGAGAAATTCCTAGCCGTCTTCCACAGCACATAAATAGAGAGTCAACCCAGTGTAACAGTGTGAATCATCAGCCACTGTGCAACACCAGGTATTTATACATGCTTAAAAAGTAACGCAATCAGGCTGCCACAAACTGGTGGACATCTATTTTCAGCAGGTTATTTATACACACCTGTGCTGAATATAATATTAACTTTAATTTTGTTTCAACATCATATTCAGGGAATGAATATATTTCTCTGAAGAAAAATTGATTGTTAAGTAAAAATTAACTTGACAGTAGTCTTGAGTGCCTGAGTACAGAGAATACAAATTTTCAAGGTGAATACTGAGTATTGTACATTCTATATGCTTCTATTCAAGGTCACATAAGGAAAATGTTAAGTCCATTTGCTTCTCCTACCCAAGAGCAAGGCTTTCTGCCAGATATTCTTTAGAAAAGAAACCTTTTCTGTGAAGCTGTGCAGAGGAGTTATGTATGCACAGCCTGTGAGAGACATAAAAGTAGTGTGCTCCTATCACCTCTGCTAGATTTATCATTAGTTCAAAAATGTATTGTATTGCAAGGCAGCTTTCATAGCAAGAGATGGGCACCACAAAGAGTTGCCTCTTACTTTATTGTGTTTCCTGTAGGGAGAAGGTGGTGCAAGTTGCTTTCTCACACCCTCAGCTGAGGAAGGAGCAAGTGCTCAGTCCTGGCCCCCCACCCATCACACCTCTTCACCACCTTGTAGACCAAACCAGGGGAAACCTTAAAGGCTTAAAGAGGAAAAAAAACCCAACAAAACAAACAAACAAACACCCAAAAAACAAACAAAACACCAAACCAAACAAAAAAAAAAAAAAAAAACCAACCCCCAAAAAAACCCAAAAAAAAAAAAAAAAAAAAAACCAAAAAAAAAAACAAAAAAAAAAAAAAAAAAACAAAA